>JAXGGA010013383.1:0-35425 GCA_038373865.1 Uloborus plumipes | reverse complement strand
GTTTTATTGTTAATGGTGGTTCCACTGATTTTGCATTCATTCTCTGAAAATTGGAAGAATATTTTTTTTCTGAAGATTGCTGAGAAACGGAGGAGCGAATATGAAATCTATAAACCAAGTCTTACAGTTATTGGGTCTTTCCATTTTGTGATCAAAATAAGACTAGAAAATTTCAAGTATCGACGCATTGAACACTTTTGAATTTGTTTATTGATGTTAATACAGAAATAACTTTTTTTCTCGCAACTAAGTATTAGTTGCGAGATGTTTAATTTACCAACCTCGGAAAGCATATATTTAAAATTTTTTACTAGCTCTGTTTTACTTAATCTATTTTTACTCCATTTTACTTGGTCAAACAGAAGTTCTATCAGTTTTAAATGAAATCAATAAGTATGGACTGACGAAATCGTAAAATAATGAAATTAAATATTTTCTATAATGTTTTATTTGAAAAAATTACATTATACATCAGTATTTTATCAAATTATTATTAAATCATCAATTAAATCATTAAATTATTATCAAGATTATTTTATTTATTTTTTGTCCAAAGCGGCTCAAAAATATATTTAAACAAAAAACAATAACACATCATATTTCTAACAAAAACTTCCATTTTAAATGGAGTGTCTTCTTTTATTACTAACGAATTTAAATTAGAAACCATTCACAGCTTTTATGATTTTAGTACTGTAATACACATGATATAGTAACATCTTCTCATTACATAAAACAGGTTGAATTCTTCCTTCTCGTTCATTTCATTGTCTTTCAAGTACCCATGTGTCTCTACAAATAATAATAAAATGTCCCCCCAAGCAATCTCTTGTGAATATCTTTTGTCTAACGCATAGATTCCGTTCCTCTGACTTGCTATGCTGTCGTTTACAATTTAGCATTTTATGGCTTTTACAAATCTAAGTGGCTAAAACAATAAATGAAAATAAAGCACCTTATATATCTCGGAAGAAAATCCTCTAGGGTTAAGTTTCAAGGGGGAGCTTCTTATTGCAATTTTTCTCCATTTGTGAAGATTACAATCCCCTTTACTTAGTGGCTAGGTTATTTTTTAAGACAGCCTGAATAAAAAAAGATATTCCTTCGAAAGCCAAAAATGCCATCAAGTCTTTCCTGAAAAATAGTTGTTACGATTGTAATAAAATATTTTCAAACTTACTGTTCATTTATTTTAATAGAGTGCATAAGATTGCACCTCAATTTGAGTCGTAAAAAAATTTGGAAGCATTCTATTATTAAACATTATGCACCATATTAAGTTCGAAGTATTGTTTCATTAAATGCATTGGGTAAACACGTTTTCCTGTTAAACCTATTTATCCGGAGCTATATTTCAAGAGAAGAGTAACTTTTGTTTTACATCGACCCAATTACTTGCAGAGGAAATAATGACTGCGTAAAACATGTTTTTCTTCCAAGTCTGGTATTAACTAAAATTTATCTTCAACGAATAGGTCTTACTTAATATAGTTTTTGAGGCACTAGCTTCATTACTATTCACAATTGGCAGAAAAATAGGAATAACATATTTGCCAATGAAAATAAGTACCGGAATCGTACTGAATGTTTCGCATGATAAACAATCAATGAAATCACTTCATTTTTTTAGAATCTTGAATAACATTTCGCACAATTGTCTACCACCTTAGCTACTCTCACATGCTATTAAAAGCTAAAAATATATAAGGTAACGCTTGGTACCTCCTCAATTTAGTTTTTAGACACATTTTTGGAACTATTTTAGTAAATTTTTAAACCCAGAAACAAGAAGTTTAAGGGGGGTCTTAAGTTTGATTCTTATGGGCGATTCTCTGTAAACTGGTAATTGGCTGTCCGGACCGAGTATTTTAAAAATAATAAAGTGTAATAAAGTAATTATCGCTCTTAATACAAGTAAAGCATTAATACTTTGTGGCCCAATTGTATTTGGAGTGATAACAATTTAATTTTTTTTCTAGAAATTATCTAAGCGCCAAAAACACAGTCCCCTGGCTGACCCAATCCCATAGTCTAACTGTTAAAGATAGTATTTCAAAAAACCTATTAACACTACATAATTTTGGCAATTAATATCTAAAACTAGAATAATGAAGCTATATTTTTCTTATGAATTAAGGTATAATTACGTATTTCTAAAACTTAAAATTGTCCTGTAAATTCTGTCCGGAGTTTTTTCAAACAGACCCCTGCAGCAAATTCAAAGCTGTAATACGAAAAATCTATAACTTTTGCAAATTCTTTTTGGAATGAAGTTTAAAGTAATCAGTGTGAAATTGTCGAAATCGCTGAGAACGGTGTTGAAACGCTACTTTGCTTAGTTTGAGAGCCACATTTGTGATGAAAGTATGCATCAGGGTCGTTACGAAAACAGTCCTCTGGGAAGTGATTTTATTAATGTCAATTAATTTAATTATAAAACATATTAGTTATTATGTCCACGATTTGTGCCTAAATTTATAAGTAGTCTCGTAACTAATTATGTTCCCATACTTTTGCAGATATTACGCAATAAAGAGCAAAAACACAGTCGCCTGGCACAGTCCCCTGCCTAGTTACACTAGACCGGGGACTTACCCCCTTTAATGATTTATCAGCAAAACACAAACTTCAATTGGTACTCTTTCAAACCAAAGTAATAGATTCATTTTCTGAGCAATAGTATTATAATTATACGAACATTTCAAGAAACCGTGCCCGGACAGATTTCGTGTGAAAAATGACGAGTTTACAGAGAATCACCCATATGTGTATCCGTCTGTGGCACGCTGGCGCCTAAACAGGTGAACCAATTGCAAAAACAAAGTTTTTTGTTTAAAAGAAGCGTTAATTTAGAGTATTCTTATAAAGGTCACGTCTTCGGACGACATTAAATAACAAAGCTATTAATTAAAAACCTTATGCGTCTGACCGAACGTGTATGAAACTTCCATGTTGTACAGAACTCGAAGTATCAAGTTTTTTAGCAAATGCGGCTAAACGTTTATTCACGCGATTGGTGACCGATGTCACTGTTGGTTGACAAAGAAAGAAAACTTAATGCTTCAAAAAAAATTTCTTTTGCCAGTTTCTATTTGTTAACTACTTGTTGTACCAGTAACTACTTGTAATTGATTTTAAAAGGATTTTCCATTTTCCATCTCAATTCTGCTTTTGCAACTAGAAAACTTCATTTGTAAGGATTATCTTTCCTTTTCCGTGCTTACTATGTCCTCTAGCAAACAATTTAATATCTTTCAATTTAAAATGCTTTCTGACCAGTGAAGTTCGTTTTAATATGATGTCGACAATCATGGTCGTTTTTATTTTTTTTAATTTTTAATTTAATTTTAGAGTACTTGCTTTTTTCAAAACGCTAGGTATTTTTCATTATTTATAATTTTTCTCTTTATAAAAGTAAAACTTTGTTAGTAAACAAAAAGTACCATTAGATTAACAAAGTGTAGTTCCTTGAGAAACTAAACAATTAATACTCGCAACGCCTCAGGATAACTTTCTTAAAACACTAAAGCAAAAGAACCTTCGATTAAACTACAAACTAAACTTAATCTATAAAACTTCTTTATTCCTAATTTTCTTGAACCATTTGAAAGACAATCAGTTGCCGTACGGAAGCGACCAATTTTAACCCAAAGCAATACCTTTAGAAGCAAGTTCCCTAGGTTGGCAAAAAAAAAATCCTATTAAATTGTTCACATAAACCAATTTCTCAATTGAGCGCTCAAGAGCCAGGCTTAAAAAACCTCGTTTCCTTTCCTGGGAATTCTAGAAAATGAAAATAAAATAAAAAACGTACTTTCCATTTAAACAAATTGAGAATTTAATTGGAAATGAATTTAAAAAGAGTGTAAATTTTGCGTTTAGTTTTTTTTTCCTTCTGAAACTGTGATAGTATGGAAATAGAAGCACCTTCTGTGTCGATTAAGTCATTTTAAGGTATGCAAATGGTTGTAATGGTATATCTCGTAACAATTTGGAATAATTGGGTGGGGAGAGTGGTATATAGAAACTACCGCTTAGATTTCTATGCGGTTAATAATATCAACTGCCCACGCTTTTGGATATTATTCGAGTATTCGATTTTGGAATCGAGTGATTTTGATTTGATGTGTGAGAAATATTTTCTGAATTTTAATTATTTTTTAGTGAGTATTCAAAATATGAGTTTAACCCATTAATGCCTATCGTCCTTTTTTAGGGACGGTTCAAAAAAGGGTCTGAATTTCCCCAAAATGAACATTTCAACCAAATAATAGTGTTCAATTAGTACCTTGGTATTGTTTTAATTCGTTATTAACAGATTGCAGCATATAACCATTGTAAAGTGTGTTCTGTAGCAGTTTTAGTATGATCTTTATCAAAAATGACATCGTTCACAATCCTCAGAAAAAAAGCTCAGTTCTCAAAGTTATTCCCAACTTCCCAGTTTATGTTAATTGCTGATTTTACTTCTTCTTATAAAATGTCTTTTTAAATATTGTATAGTAGGCAGAAAAAAAATTAGTAAGAAAAATATGTACCCTCTGGGGTCTATCGTAACTTTTAAGGGACGATTTTTTTTCCTTAATAAAAAAAATATTTTTTACGTAATATTGTTTTATTATTTTTCCTGTCCATTAAACACTGTTTGTAACCAGTATGCAAAATATCTTTGGAAAAAAAATGTCAGGCGTTAATGGGTTAAATGCCCCATTTTTTCGTTTTTCTTTTTTTTTTCGTGTGCCAGCTAGGCTGGCAATTTGGGGTACGCTGCTTCACTTTTGAAACTGTACCTTTATTTGGTGTGAAGTCTGACTTCCACAGTTTACGCATGCCATAGGGACCCGTTTATAGGGTAGGCAACCTTTCACAGCACAACACATTCACACAAAGAAAGGAGAGGAGAGAGAAAGTATATCCATTCCTAAGCCGGGACTCGAACCCGGGACCACATCATCCGTGACAGACTGCTCTGACCACTAGACAAGGTGGCCGGCGCAAAACTGCTTGAGTTATTGAAATAGTTACTGGTCGTTTGCGTGATTTGCTAATACAGTGTTCCCCGGTTAATGGGATCAGTGTTTAACCCATTAATGCCTGACATTTTTATTTCCAAAGATATTTTGTATTCTGATTACAAACAGTGTTTAACCCCTTCCCGGCTTATCCCGAGCTGGACTCGGGCAAGCGAAATGTTCCATTCTGGCTCATCCCGAGTGTAGCTCGGGCACGGTGAAAATTAACACTGCACAACCAGTCTTTCAAGAATTATTTCACATGTCCCTTTTATGGTTTCGGATGCTTTTATTTACGATTGTTGCTACTAGATAACATAACTATACAGTGTTTTGAGCTGTAGATTTAAGATAAGAGTAGGCGCCGAATCCAAAGTATAATGATTTCTGCCATACAGAAAGCCAACTTTGCAGGTAAATACTCATTTATTTAAATAGATATTTTTACATTTATTTTTAGGAAATGTTGCATGCTAATGATGCTATTATGTTTAAAAAGATATGTATGTATGAAAATAAGCATAAAAAATTGACATTTTTTGATCCGTAATCCCGAAATTACTCATTTATTTAAATAGATTTTTTTACATTTATTTGTATGAAATGTTGCATGCGAATGATGCTATTATGTTTAAAAAGATATGTTTGTGTGAAAATAAGCATAAAAAAATTGACATTTTTTGATCCGTAATCCCGAAATAAAATGAGCCTGGATTATATTTAAAAAGACATTTTATAAGAAGAAGTAAAATCAGCAATTAACATAAACTGGGAAGTTGGGAATAACTTTGAGAACTGAGCTTTTTTTCTGAGGATTGTGAACGATGTCATTTTTGATAAAGATCATATTAAAAGTGCTACAGAACACACTTTACAATGGTTATGTGCTGCAATCTGTTAATAACGAATTGAAATAATACCAAGGTACTAATTGAACACTATTATTTGGTTGAAATGTTTACTTTGGAGAAAATTCAGACCCTTTTTTTGACTGTCCCTAAAAAGGGACGCTAGGCATTAATGGGTTAATTGAATCAGCTGCTTTAATGAATCAAATCATCTAAAACATAACAATATCCACTTTTATTGAATTGGCCGCTTTATTAATTCAAAAGCGTTTAGAACAAACGTGGTTCATATAAGAGGCAGCCAATGGATATATTTTTTTTCGATATTTCTCCAGATTTAAACTACGTAAACAACGCCCCCCCCCCACACACACAAGGAAGTTACGCATGTGTCACAATTTCCGTGCTATCAGGAGAGAATTTTCCCCTTAAAACTAGAAAAAAATATAAAAATATCTCTTAAGAGCATAAAACTTAATATAGTTGATTTTTAAACAGTTGAGAAAAATAGTAACCTTTCACTCTAAAACGCATGTGCAATTAGGTTCTGTTGTTTCTGTTGCCAATGATTTTATCATTCTAAAATCATTGAGTTGCTTGAAAACATCGAAAAGTATAAGAAAAAGGTTTTGAAAATTTATTGAAACTCGTACATTCAGTCTAATTTCAAGTAGGTTAGTAATCAAACGTATACATTTTGCTAAGATATATTTTCTGATAATAGAAGAACGAATTAATGAAAGTAGAATAAAATAAACTTCAACACAATTTGAGCATACAATTAAAGGCATACAATTATACTTTAAGTTGAAGACAATATTGATGAATTCCTTATTAGTGGGGCTTAATTATTAATATTTGATGATTGAGTAATACTATATTATGAACGAAATTCAGACTTTCATATACGTTGAATTCCAAAGTTCTTTTTAGCTACACATTATGCACTGTTGGACCAGTATTTATAGTAAAATAAACCGCCACCGTATGTAGTGGTCAGAGAATGATAACTGGAATGGAGAGGTGTGGGGCTCAAATCCCGGCTCCATCATAATCCTATATTCACTCTTATCTTTTATTTTTCTGTCTGAATGTGCGTTGTGAATAGCTTTCTGCAATGTAAACGGATCCTATGGCATATGTGGTAAGCTAAAATAAACTTCTACCTTAATGTTGCTTGTAAAACCAGAAATCGTACCAATTCAGCCTTAAACCTATAGACTCATCTACTCAGGCTGGGTACCAGAAAGACTGAAGTAACGACAACAAGTAAAATAGGTACCTTTCAGAACCGGACTAACGTAAGGCAGGGATTCAAGTGAAACAGTCGATCGCACACTACAATCGCTACTGGAAATGAATTACATTAGAACGTTTCTTGATAAAAACATCGTGACGTCAGCGTGACGTTTGCCTATGAAAAACGAGCTAGATAAAACGTCACAGCCTACTTGGCGAATAAGAGGAGATCGCTGAGTGCTTGTTAGCTCTTATTGGCTGAACCCGTAGTGACGTCATGCCAAGTTAAGTTGATGATAATGTAATTCACTTCCAGTAGCGATTGCAATTCGAAGCGATCGCAGTGCTGTTTCACTTGAATCTCTGCCTTTGTCTATTTCAAAAACCTTTTAGGAGAGGGAAAAAATAGTTGAAATCTGCATGAAAAGGATGAGACACACGGTTTATTAATGCAGCTAAATAATTTTGAAGGAGTATATATTGTAAAATAACATTCTCACAGGTTGAAACAGAATAAGATCCTACATATAATGCAAAAAAAAATTGAAAATTGCCATTTTTAGCCGTACGTCGTTCTGGTTCTGAGATACAGAAATAAAGAAAAATAATCCAAAAATTAAATATAAGGTTAAGTACTCTTTCGTTTTATAATGCTGAAATATCCATTTGAAACGTGCCACGAAAAAGTAAATCAAAACTTTTTTTTTAATGAATAAAATTGCAAATTTTCTACGGAAAATGACATTAATCACTTTGCATATCATTGTAAAACTCGCTTAATGTGGTATAGCAGTAGTGCATTATAAATGAAATCGAATATATTTTTTAATTCAATGGAAAAAATATAGATATTTATGTCTGCTAAAAATAAGGAAAATTGATACTAAAAATGCAAAAACTAAAAATTATTTTACTCGTTGCACTTATTAATGTTCGCTTAAATGAAAACCGAAAACATTTTTATAACAAAATAACTTAGAGAGAAAGAAAAAGAAGCTTTTTTTTTTTTTTTTTTTTTGCAGAAAAACAAGAATAAATTGATATTTATTAACTCCACACAGCTTATGCGTTTTATAATGCCACTAGGATTTTTTCTAAAAATAATATACTCAGTTCCAATTTTAATCCAAAATCTTAACTTTTTTTGCAATTTTTTGTGCGACATCTTGCGAATATTCCTTCTAATAACAGCTGCAAGAAATGATGTGCAAAAAAAGTAAAAATAAAATAAGGTTAATATTTTTTGTATTCTGATAACCTCCTCTAGAAAACGTTTTTACAATTTCTACTTTTGCTTTCCCTGACTGAAAAGAAAAAAATATGAAAAAACGGAAATCTAAAGAGAAATTTTCTGATGGTTTATTTAAAATGAAAAACGATTTTGCCAAAGTTCGATAAAAATTTCTTTGAACGATAAAAATTGGATATTTCTCGAAATTTGTTTCTTTGAGTTTTGATGGTTTTGTATTTATACCTGAAGTTTGAAGGAAGTACTTTTTACTGTCTTGCATTTATTCTTAGGCA
This sequence comes from Uloborus plumipes, assembly GCA_038373865.1. Classification (NCBI taxonomy): domain Eukaryota; kingdom Metazoa; phylum Arthropoda; class Arachnida; order Araneae; family Uloboridae; genus Uloborus; species Uloborus plumipes. The sequence continues at coordinate 26,802 of JAXGGA010013383.1, read as the reverse complement.
AAGCCTGATTTCTTTACCTTACACGAAATTAATGGCATTTAAATATTTGTAGTTTCTTCACCCATTTAAGGTTAATTGATACACGTGGCTTGTAGAAACAAATTACTAATAAAGTGGTATATTAATTTTAAAAAAAACGTAAGAGTAGTTAGTACCTTGAACGTTCCATCATAAAATATAAAATATAAATGAAGAATTATTTTCTTTTTTTAAAAGTTTTTGTTCTGTTTTACTAAATACTTGATCTATTTAATAAAATAATACGCAAGAAATTCTTAGGTTTAAAAGAGGCGAAATTGACGTTTTTTTTTTTTTATATTTTTTTTAATTCTTTTTTTTAATAACTTGCAAATGACAGCATAGGAATAACTAAAAAAATTTATCTCACTCAATATGAATGGTGTAAAATGTTTAGCAAAAACTAACGCATAAAAAGACGTGTAGTGCTTCTCTGGTAAGTTGATATCCGACATAGACAATGTTTCGCTCGTTTGGGGGTAACAGGAAAGAGCAATTGGCACTGAATGTATACCACTCAAATCCGTAACACTTACCCTTTTCTATTACCAGAAAAAGAGCTCAAAATTGTCCATGTCGGAGATCAACTTACCAGAAGAGTACTATAACTAGACTAATATAATACAGAACTAATATATGATTCGAAAAAGATAAAGTTAGAATTAGTATTTTAAAAAGTAGTTTTTGAACTTAACTATCATTTAATGTTAATCGTCGCCAAAGAAAATTTTGTAGTAGCTTTAACGGAAAATGCGTGAAATAAAAAGGGAAAAAATGACAAACAATACTATTATTTCAGAATAAATTTTATGTTATAAAATTTTTACATTGAGGAATTTTCGGATAAAGGAACAGCAATCTACGTTAAAACATAATTTATATAACCACTGCACATCTCATACAGCATTAAGTCACCGTAATTAAATTTTCTTAGCAGTAATTATCTTCCAATCTATTCTATTTTAGATGTGTGCTAGTATTTATCTGACCAACATAATTAACGTTCGATAGCACAATTATAGGATATCGGTATAGAATATTCATCTAAGCGTAATCAACGTATAAGTCTTCTCGTCTGTCATTTCAACTGGATCATTAATACCAAATAACACTTAGTTGCGAAACATTGCTGATGATTTGTTAAGAGTCATGAGCAGCAATAAATACTTATTAGCTTTCAGCATGCTGATTCAAACTCATATTACACTTAAGAAATTCCCTTTTGTCCCAAACATGGTGAGAAATGCAACTAAAATTAAATATGTATCTTCGTTTTTGATATTATATGCATCAGTGGACTCTTAATTCTGGGCTCTTTTGAAAGATTTCATCACTTAATAATACATAAGGAAGTATTAAATTTACCTATTTCACTTATATATTAATTATTTATAACTTTTATAATATGTATGTATTTATTTCATGTGACTAGTATATATGCTTTTGATTTTAATTATTAAACAATAGCAAGTGTTACAATTTCAGTAGTATAATATAATTTCTCAATATTAAATCAATATTTAATAACCATTATTAAAGCAATTATTTAGTCTATATTTTTTATGAAAATTATTATTTTGATATCATATTTCGTTGCCACTAAAAAAATCAAAATTGATTTAAAAACGATTTTTGTTTATAATTTGCATTAAAAATTAAATAAAGGTAATATGCGCATGAAATGAATACACTCATATTAAAAAAAGTCATAAATGAAATATTTAAGGTTAATTGATAAATTTGATAAATAATTCATTACACAGTGTTAAATCATTAAAACATTTTTTAAAAATGAAAAATGTCCTGCATTAAATGCACTTGTGTATACAGTAAATTTCTCAATATCCGTGGTAGCACGTTAACCGCGAATAAGCAATAACCGCGGATAATCCAAAAGATTGGTGAGAACGATACTAGTGTATAACAATAGCTAGAAAAATCAATAGCACTCGAACGTACATTTAAATTATACCTAAGACTTATAACATTAAACCTAATTAATATCTTTAAAAGCAAAAAATTAACGATAACACACTCATACTTTAAATAATAAGCATAATAATAATGATTATCCTAATATTATCATATACGATAAACTTTTTACAAAAGAGACGGTCAGTTGTTTTTGCTTTTTTCATTTTAAAAAGTTTTGTCTTAATTAGTGATTGAAGTTTTTTTTTTTTTTTTCAATTTCGTAAGTCCGTTGAAAAGAGTGAGAGCTGATTTATGGCTAATTTTAAAAGGGATGCAAGCTGCACTTAGTTAAAATAAGTGCGTTTTCTGCATTCAGTAAATCATCGGCATAAAACAAAGTGTGATAGGCTTATGGATAACCCAAATTACGAATAATCGGGGGCTTATTGTATGAGTGTCTTGTGATTTTTACAACACACACACTATATACTGAGTCAACCCAGCAAGCAGTACTTTTGAGTAAACTAAATTCCAAGTTGAACCCCTTCTCTAAATTCAGAAACTCATAGGAATACATTTTCAAGTTTACTATCTCAAACTGAAATAAATCCAACATGTTTCAGTGGCTATCAATGTTGATGTAAGTATTTCACACACATAATCTAAGGGTTGTCTTGTTTTCGAATGTCCTCATTTCATAATTACAGAAACATGTTGAGCCACTTCTGCGCATTTTATTAGAATGTTTTTAAACATAAAAAGTAAAAAAAAAACTGTAATGTATATTGTGATTAAATAAAACGCTTTTTTTTTAATGACGCTATAACCTAAAACACAATGTTAGTTGGATATAAGTACTCATCCTTGACAAAAAATGTCTTCATCAAAAGCAAAACGCCCTGAAAAATCATATTATTTAGCATTACCACCACTTGCAATACACCTCCAGCTCGTTTATTCCAACCATGGAATGCAGTTTCATGCTTATTATGCACTCATCTGCATGGTATAGGAATTAAACGAGCTGGTTGCAAAACTCCTCTTATAGAACAAAGAGAGCCAACAGAAACTGGTAGCTAATGCGAAAATTAGATTACCAGCGAGCGACCGCACTTTGTACGGTACAACTCGAAAATTTTTAGGCAAGGATGTTGTACCGTACAAAGTGCGGCCGCTGGCTGGTAATCTAATCTTCGCATTAGCTACCAGTTTCTGTTGGCTCTCTTTGTTCTATAAGAGGAGTTTTGCAACCAGCTCGTTTAATTCCTATACATGCTGATGAGTGCATACTAAGCACGAAACTGCAGGTTAGAATGAACGAGCTGGCGGTGTATTGCATGTTTCTGCCTTAGCCCTTGCTTAGGGGCGGTTACTTACTGCTTTATTACCACCACTGTTACAAAAAAAACAAGCATTGTCACATCTGCAGTCTACTGAATTGGATAGTTTTTCATGAGAGCCTAACAGCACTTCTCTACAAGTACCAGCATGTACGATATTTTTTTTTTATTTTTGCCTTTCACACATTTGCCCTATTTCTTGGAAGTGGGTTGACACTTCTTCACTAGATGCTGTAGCAATACGGAATCTATCTTCAACCTGTTTTGCATCCTAAAGTATGTCAGTTTATCTACCAATTTAGGTGAATAACTCATTGGTTAAATGTTTGCTGCTTAACTAGCTTTTACTTAACACCGTCGATATGTGCTTCGAGAAGATCAAAAATAGGAATCAATAAGAAAGTGATCATAAGATACGTATCTTTAAAGTTTTATTAATGAGCATAATGGGAAAGATTTGCTCTTTTTTCAACTAGCTGATGATATATGAGTAAATGTAAGATTTTTTTCTGTCGTTAAATACTCAAGCAAATCACAATTAGAAAGTTTTGATTTCTTTCATTTTGCCTATATTGTGAGGCGTCAAATTTAGCCTCCTCAGCTTGTACTTCCTTCAGTTAACTTGTCACACAATAGGTTTTTTTTTTCACCGATTATTTCCGAAAAATTACCAACTCGTTCTCTATTTTTATAAGAGCTTATGTCTAAAATTTCAGAAACATTGACTCGCGTTATAATGATTCCAAATAATTACTGTTTGCTTTAGACTTTTGCTGAAAATAATATGAATGTTTGGAATTAAAATTAATTTGACTCAAGACATTTAATTAAATAAGAGAATTAATAATTATCTCTGCCATGCTTTGTTTAGTATTTCCATCATATGCAAACTTGAATAATACTAACAAAAGTCACACGTCTGAGAACGAGATTTACCATTTCTAAACCACGTAATTGAAAATATAATTGAAAGATAAATTAATTTAGACCTTAAAGGCAGCAAACGTGCCTTTCGAATTCAATGTCTTTGTATAAATGACTCCCACATAATCTTGCTCGGCAACGCAACATGATTACAAACTACCGACGAATATTCACATATTTCTGCCCATATCGACAGTTCAGTCGCCTTATAGACGAATGAATTTACTCTAAATGTTAAAGGTACGGCTTCTAAGCTCTACATTTACGCTAAACAATTGGGATAACCTTCAAGTTTCTAAAAGTTGTCTTTCGTGTATTTTGTTACCGACATACAATGCTCGCAAAACAGTACCGGGTTATTAAAAATGTGTATAACTTACGATAGAATCGGTCAAAGCTTAAGAATTCACTTTTTCTTAACGAATATATATTTTGTAAAATAAGGTCTTGTGTGAAAAAAAATCGTTTTTTACATCTGGTGTTTATTTAAGCTACTCAATATTGCAAGTCCTAAATTAACATAAAATAAGGTAATTATTTAAAATATGGAAAGTTTTTTGGCGAATTCTGGAGCAATGAATGCCTTTTGCAAATTTTTTTACACGTATTACATGAAATTTCACTATGCAAAAGATACAAAGAAGCTGCTATGTTATGCCACTAAAAGATTTTAATTGAATTTTTCCTTTTCTTTGTTATTAACTTAATAGTTTTTTCGTAGCTGGTAGACGATAGATTTATTTTTAGGTTTAATTTACACTTTTACTCTTATTCTGGTGCTTTATCCAATTTTGATTTTTATACATACTTCTAGCTTTTTCAGAGGAACTCAAGAGACTGCTGTACTTATTCGAATGGAGGAGGGGGGAGGCATGCCTGTGAAAATGGAGATTTTTGGGACCATTGTCCCTTTTTTGCTGGGGATTTTTGGAGAATTTGTTGGCGTGATTTTGGAAGCTTTCATTAGCCCAAACGTTTTTTCGTTACTATTTTCAGTACCTTAATGGAGATTTTTTTAAAAGAAACTCATGATATTAATTGAAAAATGTTTCTTTAATTATAACATGCTATGGGAGTGTTTTCATTCTATTTAAAAATTTTGCAAGCCCGATGTTCTTATGCTAATAAGGGATTTTAGGGAATGCTTTCCTCTTTCTAATGAAGATTTCCTAGTGTTGTTGTTCTGATTCAAACCGGTTTTTTTTATAGAATATTTCCTTACTCTGATGGGTACTTTAAAAGAACCCGTTGACGTTTTTATTATGATATGTGTCTTTCTGATGGAAACTATTTGGAATTGCTCTCCGCACTCTAGTGAGGTTTAATCATTGCAAATGATTTGATTATAATGTGAATTTTTACATAGATTTTGGAACAGATATATTTCCTCTTATAACAATTTTAGCCTTTTTTTCTCCTCATTTTTGTATGAAGGATGGGCGTATCATGACATCCGCTCCTTTCTCTGCCAGCTAGCTACAGTTAAATCACCGGTTTAAATCTGATAGGGATCAGGACTTTTGAATGAAATGTTTATTTTATCTAAGAGCTGTTGACCTTATTTAAATGAAATTTTTTATGGTAAACAGGAAAAAATCGGATTTGAATTTCTCAGGGAGCACTGTTATTAATTCACATTTTCTTATTTGGGTCTGAGTGGCGAACATTTCTTACGGGGAAATATGTTTTTTTTTTCCTCTTCACCTGAAAATGTTGAAATACCTGGGGTAGCTGGACAACAATTTTTAGCGACTGTTGCCGTTATTCTAATGGACGATTTTACCCCAAAGTTTTGATCTGTCATTCAGCACCGAGTAGTAAACATGAATTAATCGACATCGGTCTTATTTTTGAGGTAGCTCATGCAACTGCGGGTGACATAGTAAAAGTCATATTAGTCATTGTTAATTCATTGTAATTGCTTTATCAAACATTTCAGTGTCCTAGAGATATGCTTTGATATTTTTTTTTTTCAAATATACTTTCTAATAGTTCTTACCCATTTAGATTCATTATTCGTAGACGAAACACTATTTAATTAATTTATATGCCAAAAAAATAAATGAATAAATAAATAAAAGCTAGCCTTAGCATGTTATGTACATGTATCGTGAATGATATGAGCCCTTAGAATAAAAAGAAGCAGTGATCTATCCGGAATATCACTACAAATAACAAAATTCGCAATCCAACTTCGAAATATGAGCAGTTAAATAAATTTAATTAAGTTAAAGAATTTTGCAATAGTAGGAAATTATTTGATAGTTTAATGGTACGCAGGATGATAATATCATTTAAATTACAATAACGTTCCCCATCAGAGCTTCAACGGTCTATTTCTTCAGGACTATTAGTTTTCCTTTATGACAAAGCTAATACAGACATTTTTCAGAAGCATTCGCGTGGGAGCAATTCTGAAGATTCATAAAAGTTAATGTCTGTCTGGAGGAAAGGGATAATTCTAGACTACTTCATAGCACTTGGGATTCTTCCCAAGTGCAAGAGGCACTCTTCAAGTGATCAAAAATTTCCTAACTTAACAATGAAATCAAAAAATTTCTCAAGAGTTTTACTCTTACATTGTAAAAAAAAAAAAAAAGTATAAGGATACCGTTGTTAATGTGTGTGACGTTACACAACTTCTGGACTAAGCTGCTCTAAATTTTTGGAAAGTTTCACGCACCCTGTGTAACGTTCCACGAAGCGTTAAAATGACTGGGGCATTCTCCAAAGCGCTTGCGTTAAGCCAAACAACGGCACAGAGCTCTTGAAGTCTTATGCCGTTACGAAGATGTGCCTTAACCTACTACGAGGGATTAAACGCGCTTGCTTTGAACGCGGAAAGTTCACTGATCACGGTTCGATTCTATCGTGAGCAATTTTAGTAACTTAAGAATTTGTGTTAAGTTGATTGGTAGAGGGAAAGCATGAATCTGATAAAGATTAAATAAACGACTATTTACAAGCATTGTTCCAGCCTGATAAATGCTCTTTTTTTCTACTTCCTCTTGACAGAGAATTCTGGTGTAAATTCGCACAGAAATAGGCAAAACGTTACGCTATAGTTACATTGCTATGGTGTAACTTTCCACAAGTAATGTGCTACTTTACACCAGATATATCGGTTAAGGTAAACAATTTCAGTGGGGGAAGCACTGCGGCTACAATATTTGTGGAGAAGGGTTACGCAATTTTTGCCGTATGGAAAAACTATGAGTTATATGCACTTGAGATCTGTAGGAAGAAATATTGTGACCTAGTGTTCTTGGGGGGGGGGGGGGTGACACCACCAGAGTATAATGAATAAAAAAGTTAAATAACTAAATGAAAGAGAAAGGAAAACACCTTTGATGAATAATATATTTGATGATGCAAAGTTGGAACGAAAAACTGCTGAAGAAAAAAACCGACTGAAACGATATATTTCTACCCGGAATCGAACTTACTCCGTTCCCACTCTCTATCCAACCGTGCCATTTCGGGTAAGTTTTCGAAAGCTATCCAATGAACTGATGCGTAATAAGTAACTGAAAAAACGTTTTTGTGATCAAAAAAAGTGTTTGTACCGTGACTCTATTTTTCGCTAGTAACCTTTAAAATGAGGGATAAATCGTGAAACTTGATAAAGCAATAAGAAAGGTTTGACATGGTAACCGAGAACAGGCTAGGGAAATAATATATAACATTTAAAAACTGTGCAGAATATCTTAATAACTTAAAAATGACTAACTTTAAATAGTAACTGCAATTAAACTCTCAAAACATATCACAATTTCCTAAAGATTTTTAAAAACAACTTTAAAAACAATCACTTCCTTACGCCGAATATTTCCAACTAACACTCGACGCACCCAAACTGGAAGAATAAAAATTTTTAAGTTAAGATTACTCTTAGTTTTTCTGACAGCACAATTTAAAAAAAGTATAACCTTTAATTTTATTAGTTAAAATTTCCTGCACTATAATATTCAAGCAAATACTAATAAAAGGTAAATTCATGTAGCACATAAATCTTGGCATTTACCTTTTTATTTTAGTCAACGTCTAGTTGCCCCTTTAAAATTCCGTTCTTATGCTCAATTTAGTTTTTGGTACCTTAATAAAATTTTTGATGTATGAGGTAATAAATATTTTTTTTTTATCTCTGAAAGTATGACATATTCAGGAATATGCAAAACAGTTTATTAGTCTTCTTAAAATACCCCTTGAACGAGAATCAGTTTTTTAATCGATTTTTTGCTATAAAATAACGATTTTACTTTAAGAGGACGTGATTAAATCAGTTTTTAAGCTCTCGGCGATGTGCCGTCTCCTCTGACTGGGAGGATTAAGTAATGCCATTTTTACAATTTTCTTTTCATATTTGACGGTTTTTAAAATAGAATGGCAACTTACTGCTCCGCGTAATGAATATTACATCAAAGCTCGTGTCAGCGGCATCTGGTGAGTTTTTTTTAAGCTTTTATTTCCCTTCAATTTTATGGTTTAGACATTCATGAAATGTACTGTGTCAAATCACAATAACTTTACTTCACTTTGGAATTATCAACTAAGCGAAAGTATGCAAGGGGGCGAGGGGGGGAGCATGTAAGGAAAAAACCAAATAACAAACCCAAACCTGCCAAGTCATGGTTTAAATTACACCCAAAAATATGACCTGATTGAGGCAACGATTTGGGAAGCGTCATTTAATTTTCATTGGAAAAAGAAAATCAAAGAAATAGCGATAAAATAGCTCTTCCGTGCGAAGTAATAGCTAGACGGCAGTAATTTAAAAATTCGATTTATTTAAACTGTCATTTTTCGAAAAACAGGTAGACTAGTGAATTGATATGTTTCGCTGATTTCAAAGAAAATGAAATCATACGTTACTTTTGTAATTTTTGGTGGGCTTAGGGAAACAAAAAAAAAAAAAGCACTTTTAAGAGATATTATTCATGCTAAACTAAACATTTTTTTCGGTTTTAATGTAGTAAAAAAACTGTTTCAAATCTTATAACCTTTGTTATATATTCTTGGAAATTTGGATAAAAATTGGCCTAGTGAAAAAAAAAATCTACCAAAAGCGACAAATCCCGTAGCAGGATTTAACCTGGGATTTTTGCATTCCTAAAGAAACGCTCTATTCTAACACGACACTGCTTCTTAGGTGCTGGATGTTTCTTCATTAAGGCTACAGTGGACAAATAAAATTGATTTTTTTTCAATAATTGATTTATACGTCTGAAACTTTGTGCGCTTGTATTATTGTATATTTACGACATCTAAAAGCATAAAAAACACAAATTAGTGCAAAAACGATAAATACTTTTTTTCAAATTTCAAATTTAAATATTTTTTTAACAAAATTTCAAAATGTTCCAGGCGTCACAATTTTTTTTCAAGCTTTGAATTTCCACTTAATTTCCAATCATTAGGCATGATGGCACAAAACAATGCATTATATGCAATGTTTTATGAGATAGTTTAGAAAAGATGGCTGAAAATAAAAAATTTCAGTTGAAAAAATCATATAAATTTTCATTGACAGCTATTTTCAGACCAATCAGTCAAGCAACGATCCAGCATGGGTAGCCACAGAAAGTAAGTTTTTTTGCGAACTTATTTTTCATAAAATTAAACTATTTTAAAATGATTTGCATAAAATTGATCAGAGACACCCTCTGTAATGTAACTTTGCTAGAGTAAAGTCAAGTAAGGTCGTATTTTGCTCACATATCTGCAAAATATCCCATAAACAGGACGTTAAAAAACTTAATAAATATGGCAACGGCGAACTATTTTAAGTCTAAAATGTATGTAAACTATTCCAAGTAAGAGTTTTAAGCAGATAAAAATTGAAAAAAAAATGTTAAAAAAAACTTGGGCATAAATGAGTCAAATTGGAACAAGTATTATTCCAAACGTTTAAGAAGTGAAGATTGAAACCCTGACTGGGCGGTTTTAACTTCATGTATGTATATTGTATATTATACGCTTAAGGTTGCAAGTTTGACTTTCTGAGAGTAACATGCTGTAATTATTATTCAAACATTGATGAAATAGTTATTTATAAGGATTTAGATGTTTTCGAATTGATTTTTCGAAAACAGAATACATTAAACATTTTTTTACACCCAGATATTTGACATTGACCGAAACTTTTATTAATGCATTATGAATATGTTTGTGCTTATTAATAATTAATATAACTCTCAAAAAATCCCTTTTAAGCGTTTTTAGTAGAAATAAAGTCTGCAATTTAAAACTGCATTTTTGAAATGGAAAAAAAAAACCTTTCTCTGCAAAAAAAAATCAGTAACTATTTTTTTCTAATATTTTCGTAATAGTGTTGCCAAGGAGGTTAAAGGGGAGGAGCTAAATCTCTGCTATCTAAAAGTGGCAACGAATTCTCACCGCCGCCAGGGGAAAAGCTCCCTACTTCCTACGGGAGTCAATGTAAATGATACTGAATCTGTCATCTTTTTAAATGCTGATATGGGAAAGAAAAAAAATTTTTTCAACTGGATTTTGGTGCAAATCTTCGATTGACATTATGAATTAAATATGATTTTCATCCCACGAAAATAGGTGCCGTATTCTTTGAGAAATAGGTTTAATCGAATGCACTTACCAACTTGCCAAATCTGACAGAATCTCATTTTTTAAAGACTGCTGTTGGCAAGAATATTTCTATTTAAATTGGAATTTTGCTCAAACCATCGATTAACATTATGAACTAAATATATTTAATAAATATATTTAAACTAATAATTATTTTGTCTACTAAATATATTTAATTAATAACAAAATTAAATACTGACAAAATTAATTTTTTGCCTCATGCTTAATTTATCAACAATTTAGAGAACTGATTCTCAGCAAAAATTATATCGTACAATGCAAAGAAAATGTCACATACAGTCGCATATATGTCAAATTTGGCAAGTAGCTAGATGCGGTCGATTAAACATCTTTCTTAAAAAATACGGCAAAATTTCAGTGGGATCAAAGTCATATTTAGTTCATAATGTTAATCGATGGTTTACACCAAAATCCAGTTGAAAAAAAAAAATTTTTCTTTCCCATAGCAGCATTTAAAAAGATGACAGATTCAGTATCATTTACATTGACTCCCGTAGGAAGTAGGGAGCTTTTCCCCTGGCGGCGGTGAGAATTCGTTGCCACTTTCAAACAAGCGCATCCGTAGAACATTTCTCTCCTTCTTTCTACTCCGTGAGTGTTGCTTTATATAAAATTATTTACTTCTACTTTTCCTTTTTTACATTACATTTAGAATTAGTAAAAAAAACGTTTTGGAATTTTTATTTATTTTTGATTTGAAACAATTTAAACTTAAGTCACAAGCTTAGTTTCTCTTTTAGTAGATCATTTCTTAATAACAAGTGAAATGAAGTAGTTTCAACTCTGTAAGCTTTTCCAGACTAAAAAATAATCAAACAACTGTATCCAGAAAAAATCATACGATGTTGTAAGAAGAATTCCTGTAATTGATAAAGCATTTAAGAGAATCTTACTCTGAAATACCACTTCACTAAATGAAATGGGTGTGTGAGAGATACTGTTTTTCTTGCCTATAACTGTAATAGATAAATGGTTTAAGGTGTTTTGTCACAGTAGGTTACTTACAGATTGTCGTAAAGGATATTATTTTATTAAGTTGTATACATTGGCTGCTAACAAATGAAATTGTGTCTTAACACAAACATTGTTGTCGGTAAAAATAATAAATTCGTCCAATAATACTGCTTACAAAAAGGAAAATTGTAGATAACGTGCTGAATTATTTTGCAAAGTTATGTTTTCATATAAACCCATAACTTGAGCCCAAACGAGGGAATTTTTATGAAAATGGGTTGGACTAAAACATTAAATAAAAGCAAGAAAGGCACTTATAATAATAAATTATTTTTCTATGCTTTTTATTTGAGAGATAAGGTTTTAGATTGTTTTTATTCACACAATGACTTAGCATGCACTTTTAAACCTAAAATTGATTTATGTGTTTAAGGCTACAGTTAACAAATAAAATTGATTTTTTCAATTATTGATTTATATGTCTAAAACTTTGTGTGCTTGTAATTGTTGTATATTTACTATATCTAAAAGCATAAAAAACACAAATTAGTGCAAAAACAACGAATACTTTTTTTCATATTTCTAATTTAAATATTTTTTTAACAAAATTTCAAAATGTTCCAGGCGTCGCAATTTTTTTTCAAACTTTGAATTTATACTTAATTTTCAATCATTAGGCATGATTGCATGAAACAATACATTACATGCAATGTTTTATGTGATAGTTTATATAAGATGGCTGAAAATGAAAATTTACGTGATTTTTTTCAACTGAAAATTTTTATTTTCAGCCATCTTTTATAAACTATCTCATAAAACATTGCATATAATGCATTGTTTTGTGCCATCATGCCTAATGATTGAAAATTAAGTAGAAATTCAAATTTTGAAAAAAAATTGCGACGCCTGGAACATTTGAAATTTTGTTAAAAAAATATTTAAATTTGAAGTTTGAAAAAAAGTATTCATTGTTTTTGCACTAATTTGTGTTTTTTTATGCTTTTAGATGTCGTAAATATACAATAATACAAGCACACAAAGTTTTAGACACATAAAGCAATAATTGAAAAAAATCAATTTTATTTGTCCACTGTAGCCTTAAGAAAAATAAACGTTTAAATGTTGAATATTTCCCCAATACATCTTAAATCCGTCAAATTTCAGCGGTAAATAGAGTTCAATATTGCAAGGAAGGGATGGACCATGAAAGTTATCATTACTAGTTGCTATTATGACACCCGTGTCAGTTACGGCACGCAAACAGAAAGAGATCAAAATATTTCTTTTCGAATGTTTGTTATTCATGATTTCTTTTTTCCTTCTTGTCTTCTTCCTGCAATAAAAAAGAGGCTCATTGTAACTCCGAAACACATGTCTGCAATTCTCACAAGTATCGTGGTCATTTCAACTATTATAACGATTAAGTACTATAACTGAAAGTAAATATTTAAAATTTCATTGCTTTATCTTTATCAGTTCTTGCCAAAGAATTTAAAAGTTTGAATGCAAGATGTTAAGAAAATTCCAATATGGAGAAAAACGCGTTTGAAGTGTTCAAGGTCATAACAGCAGCTGTCTAACAGCTAGATTTTCAAAACAACACGCAGCTAAAATTATTATATATTTTATACTAATTAAGTTAGACGCAAGATTCAAACATCATTTCAGCAGAAACAAGTATAACTTTTTTTAACAAAAAAAAAATGACAATTTTTGTCTTCCGCACGTTTTTACTGACACAATCAATTTTTTTTTTAATCGAGCTTCTGCAACGTCAATGACAGCAACATGTTTCATATAGCTTCGTTGCTGAAAAGCGGTCCAGGTCGATTAACCGGATCATGGACTGTATCGTGAACCGAGTCATGAAATAATAGAGTCGTGAACTAACCAATTCATGCTGAAAAATCTGTTTATGCACAATCCGGTTATTTCATGACTCCGTTAATCCATGACCCGGTTAATTCATGATCCGGTCAGGAATAGGCACCCTGGTCCCTTATTCTCGGAGTGAGTCCAATAATTTAGAGAACTAAGGGCCGAATTCAACTGAAACACCATTGCAATCGCTACTGGAAGTCGACTTACGATAGAATAGCATCTCGTAGCGATTGTAACGTTTGACTTAAATCCGAATTCGGGAATTTGCGATTGCAATGGTGAGTTGCGATCGTCCGTGTTTCACTTGAATTTCGGCCTAAACATTATACTTCGTCTTCATATTGTAATATATATTTTTCCTTTCGAACAAACATTTACAATTACTGGAATTATTTTCACATAATATATAGAACACATAATATTGTCAAAAACATGAAAAGCCAGACTAAAATTTATGCAGAATTAAAACTTTTTGAAACTCGGAGTGACCAACTACAGTCCGGTTAGTTCATAACTCCGTTAGTTCATGACCCGGTTAATTCATGATCCGGTCAGAAATAGGCACCCTGGTCCCTTATTCTCGGAGAGAGTCCAATAATTTAGAGAACTAAATACTTTACTTCGTCTTCATATTTTAATATATATTTTTCCTTTCTAACAAGCATTTACAATTACTAGAATTATTTTCACATAATGTTTCGAACACATAATATTGTCAAAAACATGAAAAGCCAGACTGAAATTTATGCAGAATTAAAACTTTTTTTAAACTCGGAGTGACCAACTACAGAGCAGAGAATATTAAAAAGAAAACTGTATTAAGGACGTTTCAAAAAGTTAAAAAGCTAAGTTTAAAAAGCTGCCATGATTGGAAAACCTTTAATTGTTCAAAATTATATTTCTTCATTCATGTATTTATTTAAAAAGCTCACACTTTTTCATAGAATATCACTAGAAAACGTATGATTTTATACACCACATGAAAACTTCCTTTCGAAAATCAGTACAGAGACAGTATAGTATTATAGTATTATGGAGGTTAAATTGGCGACCTTCGATTAAGCCTTGACTGCGCCCTTCCGACCACCCAGTCCGCCCCTGACATAGGTTAGAGTTTTTAAGACATTGGAACAATTCTAAATTTTTAGAAGCGTAAAAACTTAGTTTTGGATAACAACATCACGAGTCATTCATTTTTATTCCTTTTTTCAGCTTTCTTTGCTCAGTATTTAATAATTCTTTGTTCATAATTTTGTTTTTTCTTTTACGGTCAACTAATTATTTTTTGAAAGTGTTTTCCTTCCTGTTTGAAATTGCATTTTGTAAGTTCGTATTTCCCATTACTTTTTAATTATTTCTCTTTAGTTTTCTTTTGCCTGTTTTTTCTTATCTGACAAATTCAAAAACCTTAGCCCTTACAATGGCTATAATCTACACAAAGCTATTAAATGTATAACACCGTTTATTTTTATTTTAACGAGACTTAAAATGCATTTGCAACTGGTACTGTCTATAAAAACGTAAGCGGGTTTTAATCTATTGCCTTTAAGCTAACGTTAAAAGAGCTTTTAACCTCCTGCGGTTGGGCAGTCCCAGGATTACATGTTAAATGGACGAGATATCTCGTCATAAACTGCAAGGTGGTTAAAAACCTACGTTTCTTAAATAAAATTAGTTTTTATAAAAAGTGGACTTGACTGGTTTTTATTCTAAACGACTCAAATGTAATTTAGTTTTTCGCAATATAAAATAACCAATATTAAAATTTATGCATAATAAAACTGTACAAAATCTTTCTTTTTTCAGAAGCCGGTGCCTTGCCAAGCTTTTACATCCAAATTACCAAAAATGGGCCAGCCGGATTTGGACTACACTGCTCCCGAAATCCAAAACCATTCCAAGTGCAGTCCACTCAGCGATATGTTTTCCTTAGGTTTGGTCATTTGCGCGGTTTACAACGGCGGACACTCCATCATTGAAGCCAACTTGAGCTGCGCCACTTACCAGAAGCAGCTCGAGATGGTAAGAATTTTCTTTAATGCGAAAGCTCATTAAAATTCACTGGTCATCAAAATGACGGGACACGAATTTCCACTCCGTGCTCGCAATTAAGGAATTTCCATTTAGACTGAAAACAATTAACCTCGGCTCGAACGCGTTGCTCGGCAATAATTAATAGCGCAAAGAAAATGAATGTGACAAAAACACTTTTGACATCATTGATTCTCCGCATGTGCTTTCAAATGGAAATGCTTTTCAAAAGAAACTAATCACAACGTCATAATTGCTAATTTCATATCTGATCCTTCATAAATCTTTCTGTAACGAGAAGTTTTGTCGCATTGTTGTAGTTCCTGAACTTTTTTCCACTATTCACTTTTTGTCAATTTCCTAATTGAGACCGTTTAACGTTTGAATCCATTAGATTCGTCACTTTTTATTTCAATGCATTTTTTTGTTTTGAGAACGTCTGAAAAATGTATTTTTTATGACACGAGTATGCGATTTAGTTTTAAACTTATTTCTATGCAGTTAAGATATTATGATTTATTGTAGCTTATATTTTTTTTAACGGTTAGAACAATTAATGTTTTCTTTATCGTGTTTCATTCGAGTTAAAAAAAATGATTATTTTGTATTTCGCTCAACTTCTTTTAAACAAACATAAGTTCCGCTTGACATTAGGATTGTTGTTTATTTAATTATCAACTGAACTGAGTAAGTATAGTTACATATAACTATTTAAAACAGTATTGTTACAAATCTTGTAAATAGTTGTTGTTTTTCCTGCCTTGCACCATTTCACTAGTTTTGGTTTTATCTGACGACATGTTGCAAAAGTATCTGAAGATATCACTTTTACCATTGGTATAACGACCCCGTAACATTTTGTAGTTTTTGCACTTTCCCTACATTTAATAAGCATGAAGACATTTTCTCTCGGAGTTGTAATATCGTGGGGTTTTCTTTTTATCACTAGATTTTTCTTGAATGGATTATTTAAGTTTGTGAATGAATAGAACACTCCGGATTTTGCTGGAATGTTGTAGAAATTTCATTCCGAGTATAAATAGCTGTCCAACTGCCTTGAACACAGTTAGTTAGTTTTTCTCAGATTTGATTTCTGAGAGGCACGTTTTATTCGCTTGGTGAATGTTTGTTTTGCTTTTGTAATTTCTTAATTACTGTTCACGTTAGATACGTGGTGCTGAGTTACTGTTGAGAGTACAGTGTACTGTTTGCTACCAAATTGCTGGATGTTTAGCAATTGTTTCCTTCTCCTATTGTAAATAAGTGTACATACTTGTAAATAAATTTATAGTTACTTCCTCAAGATTGGAATGATTATTTAAGAAAGTTGAAGGTGCTACGGACTCGTTACAGTATTTTTGTGATCAACACTATTCTGATACTATTGAATAAAGTACGTAAACCTCAATATTTCCCCCTTTTCTTTCCTGACAGAAAAATACTTTGGTTACGAATATGTACTTGCAGAGTATGCATGAATTCCGAAGTTCATAACCCATAAAGTAATTAACTTTATATGTTGTTTAATTCTAAACATGCAATAAAACTTAAATTGAAAATTTAAGGTAAGAAATAGGCGGTATAATGGAAACTCTTCATACTAAGCTATATAACGCCTATTTTATACATTTAAACTTTTAGTTAAAATTTTATTGCATGTTTTAGAATTAATCAACACATAAAGATATAATTAGATCATTTGAAACATTTGAATGTTCTTATCAAGAAATCATGTATTTATTTTATTTCATACATTTTAGTGCGAATCCAGCTCACAGAAATAGTCTTTAGAATTAAAAATCATTTTTAATATTTTATTACTGATACGGGTGCGGCTCTCAAACTAGGATAAAGTTCTACTAATATTCATAAATTTGTTTATTTTTATCTAAACATTGTTAGTTCACAATTAAACTTCAATAAGTTCTACACGAAATTTACTCAAATTGGCAGAAAACAGGTAATCCTCCCCAAATGCTATATCAAAGTTTGAGATTCACTAAGAAACTCGTAAGAATACTTGTTAGGGAGCAGCATCAATCTGTAACGACTGGTGACACACCTTTTATAATGTTTCTAAAAAAGGGTACTGCGTAAATGTGCCCCGTGCGTAACCGTGCCCCGGTCTACCCTGTATTAAAGTTATGCATAGTATTTTATAGTTTTTTCTCAATACTAATGGCTATGATCATGAACTAACATATTAATCTATGATTTGGATTCCCGTCTTAATAATGTGATCAAAAATGCACATAACTGGCTTTCACTTAACGTTATTCGTAAAAGTTAAAAATTTAGATGAGCGAAATTCCAAGTTTTTTTTTCTTCGGGATTTTTTCATCTAATATTAAATTATGGCTGGCTGAAATGGACTGAAAAGAAAAGCTCTTTTTCAAAGAGCAGATAAAATTTATTCACAAAAAAAGATGGTCATTAAAACAGGTTGAAGAAATTTTAATTATTCTATTCATCATCTTGCTTAAAATAATATTAATAGCGGAATAAATTATTTTCAGCTGAGCATATTTGCGAATTATCTTCAGAACTCTTGATTCTGTTTAATTATGCCTTTTAAGAAAACAAAATTGGAAGAAATGTGTGAGCTCCTTTGATTCTTTGAACAAACAATTCTTCTGAGGAATGAGTTTGCGAGTCATCATTAAAGAGCAGCGTCTAGAAATAATGTTTGTCTCTTAAAATTAGAATATTTCAGAAACATTGAAGCAGAGGCATTTGGTATGTCTGAGTCATTGTAAACAGTTTTAAAAAATATTATTCCCTTTTTGATGTTATTTGTTTTTTTCCCTCATTTTTATCATCTTTATCTCGACATTTTGCTTTCTAGTCAGTTTAACTGTGAGACACACTTTTTCAGTTTATGTTTTTTTTAGTTTTCATCCAGAATATTCAATTGGCATAATCATTAGCAGAAACAATCTTAAATAAACTTAGCATTACTCAATCGGTAACAGATTCATTTGATAGTTGCTTTTACATTTGTCTGTATATGGAATCAGGCATGAGCTCTATCACTTTAGATCAAAACATGGAAATGAATCCTAAAAACAATGTTATAAAACAAGACCAGCAGAATGATTTTCACAAAGTCAAATCAGAATGGTTAGTAATCGCTGAAATAGAGCAACGTTGGGCACCCGGATGGGAGGTTAGGGGAGGGTACTGTGACTTCCCAAAAGACTTCTTTCTTCGCAAGTTTTGACTGACAGTTTGAAAAATTTGGATATAATATTGAAGTATTGTAATGTATTTTTTTTTTTTTTTCAAATCCTTCTTGTTTTTAATTCCTGATGTCTCCTCTATTCATGCATGCACTTTTTTTCCCGATCATTCGCCAAAAAGTGAACTTTGTTTTGTTAAACTAAGAACTCAACCCCCTTCAACAAAAAAAAAGAGGTTAGAAAAGCCTGTGAAAAGGACTTTGTACTGTACTGCCGTACTAATCGCAAAAGTGATATCTGCAGTTGAGCTCAAATTGATATTTTTCTCTTTAAAGTTGTACCATGTATTTGATTCAGATGAAACTTTTTCATAATTTTTTAAAAAATATTTCCCGTTCTCAAATGACCACAAAATTTTGTATTTGGGTAAAATATGTCACATAGGTGGTGTATATATATCACCTGGTGGCGATAACTCTATTTTGTTAAAAAGTGCAGATACGACATTTGTGCTAAGCACGGCAGTATACCGCAAAGTCGGGTTACTTGGACCCTAAGGGGTTACTTGAGCCCATTACAGTAAAATGATAAAATCTAGGTTTGGTACTTATTAGTTTAAGACTTGCACGTAGTTCCTCGTTTCTCCTCTAGGTAGAAGCACTCTGCAGTCTCTAATGCTAGTACCAAACCCAGATTTTATCATTTTACTGTGGGCTCAAGTAACCTCCTTGTGGGTCCAAGTAACCCGACTTTACGGTACTTAAAATGATCTCTCAAAACTGGTGAAAAACGCATCAACAGCAAATCAGTGACAATATTCTCTTTTCCAGATTCACAAGGTTTTGTTCTGGAGTTAGTGAGTTTGTTTTATATTATGTTCTGAAAACAATCACTACCCAAGTAGCACACTTCGTTTTTTAAAGGTTGTAAAATGGTTATCAACGTTGTAACAACCGCTTAAAAACGTTTAGAAAACGTTTAAAGGTTATTTGTGCTACCTTGTGGTAGGCTGTAAGGACTAAGTCACGAATATATTACTTTTAGGGCACTTAAATAATAGCAATAAAAAAAGTTAACAAAACCCCGAAATTCTCTTAAATGTAAAATAAACAACAATAAATAACCTTACTAAGGACTTGAAATCGGGTTATTCAAACGAATATCTCGGTTTTCTGCTGCATAAAACTCGTATCGCAGACTCTCCTGATCGATGAAAAAATGTCACCATATCGAACAAATCGCAAAAAACCACGAATGGCCGCGGACGAAACTACTCATTAGTGAGCAAACACATAAGAATTCCATTTCCAATAATCTTTCACGAAAGAATTTCCAGACTTTCTGAGAGTACATTTTTTCCACCGTAACTTGACAAAATCTATGTCCTAGCTTAAAGATGTGCTTTCAATAAAATGAAATCGATTTTTTTTGCTCCGACGAGGACATTACCCTTATTCATTATTTCAGAGCTTGACAGATATCATCTTTGCAGATAGAAGAAAGTACTTGACCCCCTCTTCTTCATTTCTTATTATAAATGAAATCTTTTGGTATAAATTCTTCATTTCATATTATATCTTTCAAAATACAATTTTGTAAGATAAAATAAATATTAAATTATAAATTTTAGGATTTTTAAGAAAAAAATCCTGTATTCTTCAAGTTTAGTTAAAACTTTAAATATTTTCGGAGTTAAAATTATTTTTATTCAAGTACATTAATGTTTACCAATCCACAGTTTTAAAATGCAATGTAACTCTCATACATGAACAAATTTACGATAAATAGTACTTTTACCGTAAAACCAAATTTTACCATGTGCATTTTTAGTAGAAAAAACGACAACTCTTTGGTTTAATGCGCTTATTTAAAAAAAAAAAAAAAAAAAAAAACGGCATGCAATCAGCTTTGTCCGATTTTGAGCGTATTATATTCGCAGACCGGTCCCTATACCAAAAGACCACGATTGGTGAAACTTCGCTTTAGTAGTCGCGTGTTATGCAAATTGACGCGCTACAATCCAGACTATATTTTCTGGTAAAATTTACTCTCTAATATTTTTGACTGTAAACACTCGATTTTACAGTAATATTTCCTTTGAAATGCTTTTGAATTTTTAACACTGTATGCTTCCAACTTTGCGAATACGAGAAAGGAGTCTAAATAAACGAATCCATTTACAGCGGTCAAAAAGCACGTTAATTTTAGGCATTTTTTATTTCCAACAAAGACATATCCCGTGCAAGGGGAAAATACTTGTGGGTAGAATTTTAATCCACACCTTATCAAGGGGAAGGGGTTAGTTCAATAACACCTAGAGGAGCTAATAGTCATATGTAAGTTCCGATATTTATACGGATTTCGCCAGAATTCCTCGACAATCTAATGCTAGCTTAAATCTAAAAAATGGATGAATGACTTCAAAATGAGATGTCCATTGCAATTCTCGTATCCGTTAAACTACATTTAATATAAAGAAAACTGATCCCTCAGTGTAATAATTGCAAATTATAATTCCAACGTTCATGAGGGACTAATACGTAGGGATACTGCAGACACGTGTTTCGGCGTTACAAGGAACGCTTTTTGCAATGCGAAAAATTGGGAGCTTATAGATGCAATTAATTTTATAAATACCACAACTGTTAAGAGGATGAATGAGATCTTTAAGAGAAGAGAAACAGAGTTTATTCATAGAGGAGAATACCACATGGAAATTGAAACGTTTGAGAATCTTAGCAACCTGATAACTTACAAGGGAAAGAATGGCAAAACAACCAAATTTCTTCCGAATGAAAGTTCTCTTAACAATAGTCGATTCGGCTTTGTTAGAAAGTTTTTTAAAAATGGAATCAATCAAAGTATGGGGATAGTTTAGTAGTGCCTCATGAACGTTGGAATTATAATTTGCAACTATTGCAGTAAGGTATCAATTTTTTTTCATTTACGGCTTAAACGGGCCTTAAGTTTCCTTTTTGATTTCGTTGTTGTTTTTTGTTTTCACCTTGTTTTGGTTTCATTTGTGTCTTTTTTCATTCTTTCTTTTTCTCTTTTAACTGTCTTGATTACTGTTACGGTTAGATTGTTCTTTTATTTTTTTGTGTGTTATTTTCGTTTTGATTCATGATTTTATTATGTCTCAGGTTAATAGGTTTCAGAATCTTCGTATTAAAAAGTTCCGATTTTTGAACCATTTGAAGTTTCTTCAAGAATGTAGGAGCAAGAAAATTATTCCGAATTTTATTTTATTGAAATGTGGTTTACGTCGTTCTGTCAAGATTGACAAAGTAATTTTTTGGTCGAAATTGGCTCTACTTAGAGCTTCGATCCTGGAAACTAGGAAACGATTATCTTATATTGAACGTGAACTCTACAATTTACATCTTTCTGTTTCAAATTCTATTTCTGATTTTGATTCTGTCGATAGAACTTCTTGGTCTAGAACCCTTCGTTCTTCGGAGAATCATCAGGTTATTTTGAAAAAGAAAATGGCTAAACTACGTAAAAATTAGCATTCTGTTATCTCTGATAATTTACCGGTGGTTAATAAAAATGCTGTTGTTAATCTTTCCAGTGTTCCTTTTAATAGGTCTCAAATCGAGGCTCTTAAGTGCAATGATAATTTTTCTGTGGCGAGCAAATCTTCTTTTTCTAAACTTATTGCTCGTATTGAGAAGGCTTTTACACATAGTACCCTATTATCCACTCAGAAAGAGTGCGTTCGGCATCTGATTGCTTCTAACGTTGACTTCAATTCTAAAATTTCTAAACCTGGGTTTGCTAATACTGTCAGTCGTAGTGTAAAGAATTTAATTTCTAATTCAGATCTGGTTGTTACCAAAGCTGACAAAGGTGGTCAAATTGTTGTTTTTGACAAATCATCTTATGTTGATAAAACTTGATTTGATTTCTTCTGATCCGTATTTTGAAATTTCGAAAGATCCTAGTGATAAAGAGTTAAAAACAATTTCTTCTACAGTTAAGTCGGTTCAGTCTATTCCTTTAAGTGTTAAACGATCTGATATTCCCTCTATTGCTAATTGCGCTAGATTTTATGCTTTACCCAAGGTACATAAAACTGGTATCCCTTTTAGACCGATTGTTTCCAATATCGGTACTGCTTCTTATAAACTTGCTAAATATTTAGTCTCTGTGTTTTCTCCACTTAGGATTCATAATTTATTCACCGTTAAAAATTCTGTAGATTTTGTTAAGAAAATTCATAATTTCGTTCCTAAGGATTCTTTTATGGCTTCTTTTGATGTTAAATCATTATTTACGAACGTTCCTATCGAGGGTGCATTGTTATGCCTTCAAAGGAGACTTTCAGAATTTCATTTTGCCTCTAAGGAAATTGAGGAATTAATTTTCCTTACTCGTACATGTCTTAAACAATGTTCTTTTGCTTTTAATGGACAATTTTACACTATGTTAGATGGTTTGGCTATGGGTAACCCACTAAGCCCCATTCTTAGTGATATTTACATGCATTATTTTGAGGTTGAGTTGTTCCAAAAATTACAGTTTCAATTTTACGTTAGATATGTTGACGACTGTTTTGTTCTAATGAACCATAACCAGTTCCATAATGACG
The DNA here is from genome assembly GCA_038373865.1 of Uloborus plumipes. Lineage (NCBI taxonomy): Eukaryota > Metazoa > Arthropoda > Arachnida > Araneae > Uloboridae > Uloborus > Uloborus plumipes. The sequence continues at coordinate 3,343 of JAXGGA010013383.1, read as the reverse complement.
ATGTTTTATCCGTTTTAAATGCTATAGATCCTCATATTCAATTCTCTTGTGAGAAAGAACAGGATAATTGCATTCCCTTTCTTGATGTTCTAGTTTCTCGTACAGAATTTGGCTTTGAAACTACCGTTTATCGCAAACCTTTTGCTGTCTCGTTTTCTCCTCATCGACTTTCATCTCACCCTCCTAGTCAAAAATATGCTGCATTTAATTCTTTTAATCAGCGTGCTATTAATCTTTGTTCTTCACCGGAACTTCTTAAAGCAGAACTCAACTATCTTAAAGCTGTGGCTCTTGATAGAAACTATCCTCATACTTTGATTGCTTCCATTTTTAAAAAACTTTCTAACAAATCCGAAACAACTGTTGTTAAGAGAACTTTCATTAGAAAGAATTTGGTTGTTTTGCCATTCTTTCCCTCTGTGAGTTATCAGGTTGCTAAGATTCTCAAACGTTTCAATTTCCAGGTGGTATTCTCCCCTACGAATAAACTATGTTTCTCTTCTCTTAAAGATCCCATTCATCCTCTTAACAGTTGTGGTATTTATAAAATTAATTGCAATTGCAATCTCTCTTATATCGGACAAACGCGACGTGCTTTGAAATTCCGCTTAAAGGAACATCAGAATTATGTGAAAAAGCAACAATTGAATAAGTCTAGTATTGCGCAACATTGTTGGGAAAAGAATCATTCTTTCGATTTTAATTCTTTTCAAATTGTCCAAAAATGCCCCAACCCATCAGATCTTGATTTTTGGGAATCCTTCCATATTTTGAAAAACAGTTCTGACTTAGTTAACGATCTCAATGCTATTCCTTATTTTTCTGCTGTTTGGCGTCCATTTGTATAATTTTGCCTTTTCCCTTTCTAATTTATTCCTCTGATTTTGCTGGCATTTTCCTATTTTCTACTTGTCTTTATTTTCCTTTTTGTTTTCTTCATTTACCGATTCGCTTTCTTTCATTCTGCTTTTTTTTGTTCTTGCGGTTAACGGTTTTAGCTTGGTGTTTTTTATTATGTTAGCCTTTTGGCTTATCGTGTCGCCAATCGAATTCTTTCTTTTCTTTTCGTACCTGATAGAAAGCTTCGGTTCAATCTTTATTTTCCCATTGGATCTTTTTTGGCTTAAAATTTTCTTATTGGTGTTCGGATAATCCGCTTTGTTTGCTTTTTAAGCTGTTCGCTTCTGTTCCCGTTGCTTTTGTCGGATGTCTGTGCATCCATAAGCTCACAATTTTTTGCATTGAAAAAGGCATTCCTTGTAACACCGAAACACGTGTCTGCAGTATCCCTGCGTATCAGTGCCTCATGAACGTTGAAATTGTAGTTTGCAATCATTTACATTTAATATAGAATATTTCAGCAAATTCGATTCATATACGAAACCGCACTTGATTCATGAATCAAATGTCATATTTGTCACGTGACTGACCGTAAACGACAACAAAGTTAATTCCATGGATCTACGAGTGATAGTGATACGAGTGATACATAGCTCCATGGTTAATTCTGACGTTTACATGACTCGGGCAATTTTGTAGTGCATTTCTTCCTTTTTTATGGTTACTGTCAGATAAAATATTAAGAGAAATATCGGACATTAAAAAAATGCGATACGTTTGCAACGATTTCTAGAGTTCTTTTTTTCCGGTGTCAATTGCATTTGGAATCACTGAACATGTCAACAAGTGCACATCTTTAAACAAGAATCTACTCTACTAATGCAACATACGAAATTTAGCCGTTTCTTCTCTAAAATACTTTTTTTTTTCTATTTATCTATCCGAGGGTTTGGAACTAAGTTTAAATTGTTTTCCCACAATAACGATGACAGTAGCACTTTTTTTTTCTAATCTTTCGACACACAGATTTGAAAGATAAGTGAAATGTCGGATTTTTTTTAAAAAAAAGCACCATTTTCAGTTTTAATCTCCACTATTATCTTTTGAAGAAGAGTGCACATAAAACGCATGATATTTCCTTGTAGATGTATATGGTGACCATGCTTAATCAAAGCGAATTTGCGAACGGCATGATCGAAAACGGCAGGGATGGTGCAGTAGGCACAAGAAGCCGGTTTTTTTAGCACTGAAGCTTTTGGCTTACATTTTGGTCAACCCGTCTGCATTTTCCTAGAAGGGATGAAGTAGGAGATGCTACCCTATCCGTTCTATTCATTAGACATTACCCTTTTAGACTGTCATTTGTTCCGATCGATGCAGTTGGCATTTACTTGATATCACTTCAAATAATGTGACAACATGCAAACATGAATGGATGACTAGATCGGCTTGAAATATATTTATAGAATTCTTCACTTGCAGATTCCGTTTATTACCTGAATCATAAGTGAATATTGTCGCTTCAGGTAGGAAATAGTTTAAGAAATTATTTCAAGTTTCTTAATACTTCGAACTAGCTTTTTTGATACATTAAATTGATTAAAATTCATTTTTGCCTGCACCATATATATATATATATATATATATATATATATATATATATATATATATATATATATATATAATAAAAAATAGTACTTAGGTGAGGTTTTTTTTTCTGATGGCAAATAAACTCCTTTACACTCACTAAAACCTGGTGATACTTTAAACTCATTAAAAAACCTGGAATATTTAAATATCTACTGCACTTTGTTTAATTAAAGGATTTTAGCATAAAATTCATTCTTTAATTAATGTCCGAAGTTCAATGTTTTCAAAATGAGAACCATTACCTTTAAGACCGATTTGAATTTCTGGATTTACATTGTTCACAAGTTATTCGATTCCGAATTCGTATAAAATTAAGCAACATTTTTTCAAATCATGATACAACATTGTTGAGAATGCAACCGTTTATTCGTATAATGTTTTATGGCACATAAAATAGTCATTAAAAACCTATTGTGTTCAAGCAGTTTTTATAATTCAAATTAAATTCTGGATTTTAAGTTATCGACTCCAATAAATGAGTTAAACAACTTACAATATTTTGTCTAGAAAAAAATAGCATTAGTTACCCTAACAAACATTAATAAAAAATATTGATCTCAACTTTAATAAGAAATTCCAGACATAACATAAGTAGTTCTAGACACATTTTTACCTTCGATGAAAAATGTCTTTAAGTCAAGTAAACCGAAAAATGAGAAACCGTTGCCAAAACTTCTCATTAGCGAAGAAAAACATGAGAACTCTGTTTCCGATAATCGCCCACAAGAAAGATTTTTCAGATACCTTTTCTTTGATAGCTAGAATTTTTGTCGCAAACGTAGAAAAAATCGATACCATGACGCAAGCGTAACTGTCAATAAATTGAATTATTTTTTTTTATTATTACTTAACC
>JAXGGA010013382.1:0-35431 GCA_038373865.1 Uloborus plumipes | reverse complement strand
GTTTCTACGGAAGAACTATAACAGTTACATTCTTTAAAAGGTGCGACAAAACTTTATTGACTCGTTTATTTACTTTTTACGTGTCCATTTCATCTGATGAGAGGGGTATATTTTGCTTTTAGAAATCAGCTTTAAGTGCTATAAGGGTATGTTTGACAAAATTTTCAGTTTCAGATATTCAAGAGAATATTGATTAGATGCTAGAATGCCGATGTCGATGTACGGGAAAGTAGGCTCGTTTAGTTCTTGACAGAACTTCTTGTTTATTATTTTTCCTGTTCATTAAACACCGTTTGTAACCAGTATACAAAATATCTTTGGGAAAAAAATGTCAGGCATTAATGGGTTAATTAGTATAGAAATTTAAGAACTTCATATTTGATTGTTGAAAATTGAACACATTCATTGCATTTTTTTAAGGGGTTTATTTCAGAAATATGCTCAATCGAGCTCTTACCATAGCCCCAACCAAATGCTACTGCTTCAAATGCAGTAATTCCAAGGAGAGCTTTGTTGCTAAATGCATCAAAGAGGTGTAAAACATCAATTCCACCCTGCATTCAAGAAAAAAATTGAATTAAAGGCTTTTTATATCGTTTGGTAAAAGTTAAAGACGGCATATCAAAATAATTTTTGATTTAAAATGGAACAGTTCCTGTTTTGAACACTTTAAGTATCAATTGAGATTTACTGATGCAGTATTTTTACTTCCTTTTACGAAGTATTGTGAAGTATTGTGATCGCGAAAAAAAAATCACTCAAATTTGAGTCTAAATTTTGATTTTGCTCACCCCCGAATGAAAGTTCAGTAGTTTTTTCGACCTTTCAGCACGTGCATATGTACCTACCAACATATAAGCAGCCGAAAAATCCTTTTCAACCACCCCCGAGTTAGTTACGACGAGTTTTCTCGTGACGTCTGTATGTGCGTATGTGCGTATGTGGGTCGCATAACTCAAAAACTATATGCCGTAGAAGCTTCTAGCTTGGTATGTAGGCTCTGAGGATGGTCTAGTTGTGCACCTCCCCTTGTGGTTGCATTTGAATGTTCCCAAGGGGGTGTTTTACCCCTTTTTAGGGGTAAATCAGTGTTAATTTCAATGCAGACTCAAGTGATATGAATTGGCTCGACCATTTGGCGATATGTCGCCAAACTTTTGGTCGCCAAGTGTTTGACGCCAACTTGGCGACATATCGCCAAGTTGGCGACAAATTTGGCGATTTTTTTTTTATTTTATTTATTTATTTTTTTTTTTTTTTTTTTGAATTTGGGTTCAACTTGGCGCTATTGGCGTTATTTTGCGAAAAATTCACTGAATGATATTAAAATCAGCAATATTTAGAAAATTAACCATTGTAAAATATTTTTTGCATTGTTTCGTGGTAGAATACGGAAGTAAATATTTGAATTGTTACCTTGCTCACTCCAAGCACTTTTTTAACACTTAAGGCAACTACTAAGAAATTTGCACGTAAAAGGAAGTAGTGTGGGGTCCATACCAGATTTTTTTTTATTTAATATTAGACAGTTTTTTTTTAAATATACAGTATAATTTGTCAAGTGCATGTAGTGCAAACTGAACGAAGCAAGGTGGAATAATTTATTCCATTTATTTATTAATTCATGTATATGTTCATAGACTTGCTCATTTATTTATTAATCAACTAATAAATTTATCTGCATATATATTCACTCATTCATTCGCTAATTTATTCACTCATTGAGTCGATCATCAAGAATTCGTGGGACCTTTCTTCACTCAATCGCCACATGCATTAGAAACAAACGGCATAGTGGGCTGATTCCTTGGTAAGATATGACTGGGAGAAATAGTTTTATATTCCTCCTACCTCTTTGTAATAATTATATCTGTACCTTAGAACCAGACTAACGTAAGTCCATTTTCGTCATTTTTCGATAGAGGGGAAAAACGATTGTCGAATACATCGTTTTTCCCCTCTACTGAAAAATGACGAAAATGGACTTACGTTAGTCTGGTTCTGAGGTACAGATATGTAACTAGCTGACCCGGCGAACTCTGTTCCGCCTTAAAGGCAATAAATAGGCAAATTTTTGAATTTATTAAGTTTTTTTATTAGAAAATACAAAAAAAATTAAGTACCTACTTTAATCATCCATTATTGTTTCTGTATTTACAACCTATTTTATTCCGCTCCAGAAGCTGTCAGAACATGTGCTTTATGTCGCCCGGCGACAGAGGCTCAAAAAAGGCTTAGTTAAAAAGATAATTTTTTCGGACTGCTTATTAACTGACTGCTCCATCCATAAATCCAGCCAAACAAACTTTTGTATACATAATAGTAGTAAGAAGAACAGCCACTTAAATGCAGTCCAGGAGCTATCCCACCAAGCGCTTTCCACCTCTCAGCCTCAGAGGAGTAAAAACTCTTAAGTGACAATCGTTTCTGACAGCTTATCACCTATACATTTCAAGGGAAGTAACGCGTTTGTTTATAATTTACTTCACAAAAAAGTCAAATAACACTCAACGCACGGGGTCCTGGCGGCGTTGTTGGTCTGCGCGTCACTTTAGAAAGCCCAGGACGGCAGGTTCGATTCCCGCCCTCGCTCTGGTTGTAACTTCCTTCTCCGTGAGCGTGAACTCAGTCCTGTACTATGTATCTGTCTTGTACTATCTGTCATGTTGGACGTGAGTTCATAAACGGGTCCTGTGTGACCAAGTACACGAGCTCGAAATATGTGTTGTAAATAAATAAAATAAATAAACTCAACGCACCGCTAACTTACAACCTGTTTACTGCGCTCCGAAAGCTGCCAGAACGTGTGCTTTATGTCACTCAGCCATGGAGGTGTCAAAAAAGACTTAGTAAAAAGGCTTAGCCAAGAATACAGAAAAGCTAGTAGCTAAATAGATAATGTGCAATAAAAAATATATTGCGGTCCTAAATTGAGATAAAAACTATCCTATCATTTAAGTTGGACCAAACTAAAACTGCGTGCAAAATTTGGTTAAAATCGGTTCAGTAGCTGAGGAGTCCATTGGCCACAAACACAGGGACACGTAATTTTTATATATTAAGATTTTGTTGCAAAACAAGTTTGAAGGATTTTTGCTCAAAATGCTACATTTTCAAACGTCTAAGGTAGAAGTGTGATACCGACAAACAATCTTCTCTATTTGCTCAACAAACATGAATTTGAAATACATGAAAAAACGTGATTACTTTTGTAACGCATGATAATCCAGCAAGGTACAGGAGAGCGCAAAGGATCAAAATAGTTTTCACTGGATGCTTCTTCGTGGAAGGAAAACATTGCTGAACACCAAGAGCTACGGTTTGTAACATTCCTATCTGAAAGAAAAAAAATAAACGAAAAAGTTTATCCCGATGATGAAAAACAGTGTTTTTTTTACTTGCTTCTGCTGAGAACTTTCCCTATGAGGCCCGTCATTTCAATTTTTTCCACGGGTGACAAAATACATCGGAAAGCTACAAAATCCAAGCCCACTTATATGCAAATACATTACTTTCTCAAAGCCAGGAGGTTGGGGCGATTGACCATCCTTGAACCCCCTAAATGATGGCCCGGGTTGTTATTCAAGTTTTTAAAATTGTGTATTTTTAAAACATTAACGGTTTTTTTGTTTTTTTAATTTTCTTTTGCCATTATGTTTTCAGTATTGCAGCAGATGGAGAAATAAATAGTCGGACAATGACTTCATCTTTTCAAATCGCAATATTCTTGGCATTCAGTGCTAGAGTGGATCTAATCCGTCAAGACTGAATCTGATTTAGCTCTGAACGTAGTAAATTTTAGCAACAAAATATTGAGTTTATAAATAAGGCCTTTAGGAGACTAAAGTGGGCTTTAATGTCTGGCGATGCGAAAAAGTCGCCATTCCAAAATATACTCAGTGCAAATGCTGCATCGCCAGTCCAAAAAGTCGCCGTTCTAGTTCGGCTAGTCGCCGTTCTAGTCGTTGTTCCGAAACAACGTTAAGTGCAGATGCAATGTTTCAAAGGTTCAAAGTAGCGCAAGTGAAATGTCACCAGTAAACTACAAACTTGAGGTTTTATTTTGTAGATTCAAATCGTTAAATTAACTTATCGCTCAAAGATAATCCGTTGTGAAATGGTGACATATTTGCTCAGCCCATTTTAAATGGCAGGATTTTTGCAAGGCACCATTTTAAGCGTGGCATTTTAACTGGACACCGTTTGAACCCCTTGTGAAATCTCATGAAAATTCTTATGAAAAGCTCTTAAGAATAAGTAAAGAGTGATAAATTAAACTCAACTATATGAAACCCTAATCCCAATTGCATCCTGAAAAATTGATTTTATAGAAATCAGAATATTTTGCAGATAAATAATTTAACTTGTTAGTTATTGCCACTTTGGGCCAAAAGCTCGAAACTAGTTCGGGATAAAATGGGGGTTAATTTTAACTAAAACACGTATTCAATAGTTTTGTAATTTAAATAACGTTTATTTTATCTTTTAAAATTGTTTAACTGGAGTTTGACAAAGTTTGAGTTTTTAAAAGTTTTGACTGGATATTTTTCCCCCTAATATTTAAGGCGTAATTTTCATTTTAAGCACATACTGCGCATAATATCTAGGGGAAAAAATTCCTCTCTTTTAAAAATACTAATAGTAATTTTGAGAGCAAAAGCATTTCCTTCTGATAAATAAAATTGTTTGTGAACAGCGTTACTCGTATTTTATCCTAAATGTAATATTCTCCTTGATAAATTACTTTCTTTCATACCCTGTTATATTATTGGCGTAAGCTTACAGGACTAAATATTTTTGAGCTTAAAATATACATAAAAATTCTATATGTGGCGAAATTTCCTTACCGCAGGATCTATTGCAAGAGTAATATACATAGAAAAGAAGAGAATTGACCAAAGTACTGGAATCGCCATTGTGTTGACAGCTTCAGGATAAGTGACAAATACAAGTCCAATTCCTGAAAAAGAGATGCTCAATTAATCCTTGTTATTTTTTTAAAGCAAGAAATACTGAGTAAATCATTTAAAACAGAAAAAATGTTTGTACATTGGAGGAAAGAAATATTTATTCTGCATAGTAAAAGTTTGGGGGGCGTTTTGGACAATTCAGAAATGACCCTTCTCAATTTTGAAGCAAGACAGATAAATGCATATGTTACTCTGATAAGTTAAAATATAACCTTAAAAGTTTAATTTATTTTCGTAATCTTTCTGCAAAAGTATTCCAACTTAAGTCTACACCAGTAACACTACCGTAAAATGGGGTGAATCGGTACACTTTTCAGCTTTGATTGTAAAAAAAAGTAGTTCCGTTCAAACGGTAGGTGCGGGGGACCTCAGGGTGTCAAATGTCAAAAAAAAGTAGTTAAAAGATGTTTTTCAATTCGATTTTTTGTGTACAATTTTCGGTCTTGCTTTGCTTTTGATATTCCAACCAAAGACAAAGCATTGTGAACAGTTATTATTTATATAAATAGGAATTTAGGGGTGTTCCGAATCACCCCGCTGATAGGGGTCAATCGGAACACATGTTAAAATTTTTATTTTTCTTCAATTTAACCTGTAATAGCTCTCACAAACATGAGTAATATTGATGGGGAACAATAAGAATAGATAGTTACTGTCAAATAAACGTTTATTTTTTATACCAGTAAACGCATATGATTTGTCAAAATTCAAAATAATTTTGAACTTATGAAAAATTAAAATTAATTTTTAAGAAATACTTTTGAATTGAAATACAAAGATTTAACATAAATTGAAGTCACTCATGTCGTCCACAAATATGTACTTATACTTAAAAGTAGCAGTTGTGGTTTCGCTTAAGTTTTTTCATAACATCTTCAAGGAAGAACGCTGCCTTTTCTTTAGTTTCTTAAAACCTCTGGGTTTTGGGGATTGTTCTAGAAGATTTTTCCTCTTATTCATCATCATGACTGTCTGTGTGTTGGACTTTCGACACAAAGTCTGTATTACTTTCCCCCATGTATTTTAATTTTAAAAAAATCTCCTATAGTCTAGTCAATTTGCAAAAAAAAATTATCGTACTTAAAATCAATAGTATTTTCAGTCATTTGTTTTCTAATGGTTTGCTTAACTTTTGGAGCATCCTCTTTTAATGCCTTTTATCATAAGTGACTTGTTTTGTGCAATTTTTAATGATCGACTTTAAAATTTATCAAAATAAATATAAAAGTTAAACAAATGTTTTACTTAAAATTCATGTTTATAATCTTTAAAAAAAAAGTAATTTCTTCCCGCTGTTAGGATTTTATTTCCCACCAGTATGTATACTCACCAGAGAGTGTATAATCGTTGTAGTCTAACTTTATCACAGAATACAGCACTCCAGCTATTATAAAAGTATTCACTGCTGCTATTACACTTGCAGCAGTATCGGTGAAAATTGAGATTATTGCACATCTGAAATGATTAAAAAAGCGTACTAGTATATAATGTAATTGTTAAATTCCACTTAATTGTTTCAAATTTTATCAGAGTACCCACCAGCTAAACCTTAAGTCGTCGCGAAATTTTAAGAGCAGCAAATTTTATGTATTATCTTCTTCATATAGCTTTCTTTCCAAAATAAAAAAAAAACTGCAAAACATTTACACTTACAAGGAAATTGAAGAGAACACCTAAAAGCATGAATTCTGAGCGTACTTCTACTCTTTTTATACATATAAAGCTAATTCGGTTTACTTCTTACATTAAAAGAACATGTCGCACGCCTAGAAGAATACTGTCACAACTCAAAAACAGAATAATTTAAGATGGGGAAAAGAAATTGATATATTAAAGCAATTAGTAATAGTGCAGTCTATCATACATTAGGTTAGATCATTTCGGCTCATTTGCTTTCATAATGCTTTTAAAATAAACGTTTCATTTTGACTTTTAAATCATGGCTCTGGGTACATCTCTGAACATTCGGAGTTTCGACTTTTGAGTTGTGACAGTATTCTTCTAGGCATTCGATGTGTTTCTTAAATAATTGCTTTAATCGATAGAAACCGTACAAACTTTTAAAAAAGACTGAACTATCTGAAATGATGTGATAAACAATTTTACAGCAAAATCAGTTTTAATCAACGAGAAAGTAGGATCAGTTATATTTCGGAAAACTTTTTTTATAAACAAATCGACAACACATTAACTGTTACTGGTAACCTTTATATTTATAGGGGTGTATATAAGGGTTCATATTACACATAAGGGCTTTATGCATGTACTAGCGGTACCCGCACGGCTTTGCCCGTGGTATAAAATTAAAAGTTCATTTGTAAAAAAATGATATAGCAGAAAAAAATACTCTATTTTAGTTATAATTCAACTATAATTCCTTCAAAGTATGATATAAAAATTTGGTATGGACCCTACACTACTTCCTTTTACGTGTAAATTTCTTAGTAGATGCCTTAAGTGCTAAAATAGTGCTTGAAGTGAGTAAGATAACAATTCAAACATTTGCATCCCTAGTTTGCCACGAAACAATGCAAAAAAATGTTTTACAATGATAAATCTCCTAAATATCGCCGATTTTAACATCATTCAGTAGATTTTTCGCAAAATATCGCCAATAGCGCCAAATTGAACCCAAAAAAATTTTTTTTTCGCTAAATTTATTGCCAACTTGGCGATATGTCGCCAAATTGGCGTCAAACACTTGGTGACCAAAAGCTTGGCGAGATATCGCCAAGTGGTCGCGCCAATTCATATCACTTTGGTCTGCATTGAAAGCCCTGATTACCCCATAAAAGGGGTAAATCACCCCCTTGGGGACATTCGAATGCAACCCCAAAGATAGGTGCACAAAAATAAGCCAAAAGAAAAAATAAGAAAAATTTTATTGCTCACAGAAACCAACAGAAATCTTACCAAAGTTTAAAAGAAGAAGAAAGTTTTCTTTCCTAACTTCAAAAACAAAATAATACATTTTCCGAAATGACATACTTTAGAAAGAACGTTGCAATATCGCAATAAGATAGAAGTAAATATACTGAAATAGAATTGAATGCCAAATTGTAAAAAAGTCGCCAAAAAAATAATTTTTAATATTGTCTTTCATTATTTATTAAATGCAATTATTGCTGCAAATTACAGTCCAACAATAAATAATCACATTGCAAAAGTATATTTGGAGCAATTTTTTCTTTTAAACTCAACTGATCCTAAAAATTTTAAGTATTAGTCATAGAAATTTCGTGCATTATTCTTCACAATGATAATAAAAACAATAAACATCGACAAAGATCAACCAGCAAACGATAAATTAAAAGCTAAATTCGTTCACTCAAGCCATTTGCTGCAATTTATATTGAAATAAATTAATAATGAAGTAAAATATGTTTTGCAGACGATAAATTTAGAATGGTATCCTGTATTTTAAGGAAAGGACTCGATTTCTCATTTGATTGACAGGTGCCATCTTATCACGGTTTTTAATATTTCATTTGACTAATTTTAATAAGGCTTGGAGTTTGGATTGTTACAAAAACAAATACATTTTTAAAATTATTAAGGGAAAAAGAACGAAATAAAAACGTAACCATGGTAACAACATGAAAAGTTGATTTCCGTTGATAAAATAATTCATTTCATCTCTATTTTCAAACAAATTTTATTCGCGAGCAAAGCCATTTTAGAATCGTTTGGCTTGCTTTACTGAAGGTAAGCCTTGAATTTCGGGATTCTAAAAACAATTGTTACAGCTCTCCTGATGATCGTAGAAACTTCGAAAAAACGTCATTTTGTGCAGAAAATTTCAAGCTTTCGAATGACATAAGACTTGAAAATGTGTATGGAATATTTCTTCCCTATTTTATCGAATTTCCTCTAAGAATTCGAATAGAAAAAGAACGAAATGGAATGTTCGAAAAATCGCTTCGAGGTGCAAAACTACATGCTACAAACTAATTTTGTGCCAAGTGGCATGAAAGTCGACCGAACGGTTTTGGCGCTACGCGCGTAACAGACAGACAGACAGAAAGAAAGAAGGACAGACAGAACCACCTTCAGCTTTATTATTAGTAGAGATAGAGATAGACGATCATAAGTAAGTGGAGTGTAATTCTGAGTGTTTTTATGTCAACTTCTTAATATTTACTACAATTTGAAAAATAGTGATATAAAAATAAATTTTAATGAAATTTACTTTACTTTTTGAAATTATAGAAAGCTCTGCTTTTGCATCCGAAAACTATAAGTCCGCCTTGTCCTAGTCCGAGAGAATAAACACACTGTTGAGCTGCCTCAGACCACACCTGAAAATATAAATTTTTCAATTTATTTTTTTTTCTTATTTTGAAAATACTTGTGTATTAAAAACTAAATCATTGATTATCTAAATCAGTGGTGCCCGACCTACGGCCTGCGGGAAAAATGTAAAGCCCCGCAGCTTATCCGTGTAGCCCGTTGTTATCATCAATCATCAATGTCAAGAATCAAAAACTATGATCCGGAACCTTCCAGATTATCTTTATTCAGTATTATGAATGATAGTTTCAGGGATCTCCATGGCCGAGCGGTGAAAACACTTGCATCAAATGCCGGAGGTTGAGGGTTTGATTCCCCTTCCGGTGCCCTGTAAATATTTTTTGTGTTGTCCTATATGCGTAAGTAAAATATGTGTAGTGCTCCTCTAGTCAGTTGGTCTCCGGCATAGACAATGGATCCCTCTTTTTCTAGTAATAGAAAAGGATAATTGGCACTGAATTCAGTTGGGTTACTTTTGTAGTTGTTTTGCAAAAGTACTCAAATTTAAATCAGCTGCAATTACTGTTTCCTGTTACCCGAAAAAGAAAGAAACGTTATCAATGTCGGAGGTCAACTTACCAGGGAAATACTACAGTGTGTGTTGGGATTTTAGAAGTCCATTTTCCTTGTGAGGCAATGGTATAGTGCTCCTCTCTAAAGTTGACCTCCGACATAGACGATGTTTCTCTATTTCTCGGGTAATAGGAAAGGTTAAATGACACTGAATTGATTTGGGTTCCTTTCGTAGTCTCCTTGCAAAAGTGTTCCAACTCAAATCCGCTACAATTGCCTTTTCCTATTACCCAAAAGGAGGGAATCATTGTTAATAACTCAACTTTTCAGAGGACCGCCATGCCACTTTTTCCTAAAACTATGGGACACAACAAGTAACAAAAAATGATAGTTGCAGATTTGGAGCCAAATAGTGTGAAATATACTTCTAAAAGACGTATGTAAATTTCAAAGTGGTTTTAATTTTAGTTAGTTTTACCTTTTCGCTGCATTTTTTGATCATTCAAGAATAACTTTAAATTATTTTACGAAAACTTAGGGGCGATTTCCCTAGGCTGGGAGCCGCTGCGCTACAATTTCATCACTCACCAAAACTTGACGAATTCCATTAAATTTGCGTTTACTTACACTAACGTTCAATAATGATGTCCAGTTAGGAGCTAAGAGCGTTAACAGTGTTCCCACTGCCCCTTCTTGATAAAGTGCATACACAGCCAAAATCAGCAGAAGAGCCAATGGGAATCCAGCAGTAAAAAGTCCAACCTGGTGGAAACACTGGAATAAAAGGAAGCAATTATTTTTTCCAACAATAAATTTGAATAGGTGAATGTATAAATGATAAATGAGCGTTGTGCTAAATTACGATTTAAGTTGAAAATCAACGTAAATAAGGCACAAATTATGACGAAAATACTGCAAATAGCCATTTTAATACTGCAAAATGGATCATCTTCATCAGGGCAAAAAGCTCAGCACACACCATGAAGCCCGTGAGAGAACTCTTGTTCTCTCACGACTCTCAGCTAACGAATACCTTCAGATAATAAACAATAAGTTACAAACAATATTAACTATTATAAAGTACCTTAACATGGCATCTCTGGCTTGATATTATGCGATAGTATGTTGCTACCACAAACACAAGTGATATGCACCATATTCCTAGAAGAGATACAGCCAAGTCCCATTTTATGGTTTGAGGATCTCCAGAACTTAAGTCCAAAACATATTTCCTAAAATGAGCATTCGCAGTTTAAAAAAATGAATTAATAAACTTTGCACACGAATGAAATCTACAAGAAACAAATAATAAAAACACGATCGGTCTATTCAGATGTTCAATATGTAGCGCAGAAACATGTAGAAGTACAATGGGGGAGTTTCCTTCAGTCAAAAGTACTACTTTTTGTTACTGAGATTGATAGAATGATATAAAAAAAACACATGGGCCCGGAAAATACTTTAATTTTCCCAACAGTTTAATTTTTATTAATTTTTTTAAATACCCTACCTTGAAAACGGGGCGTGGTTTTTGTGACGTCAGTGGTGCAAATAACAGCTCTCTTTCCAATAACGCCATTTTGCTTTCCTTGAGTTGTCCAATCGCAGGAATCGGTGACGTCACAACCTTCGTCATATCACTACAATCAATTAGATTTCGCGCTTACGTGCACCACTGACGTCATGCGCAGATGTTTTTTTTTTCGGAATGGCATCTGCGCACCGGTTAAAATAATTCATAAAAAATATATAACTGTGTCAAAAAATTAAAAAAAAATGGTCAATTCCTAAGTTTTGAAGCATGCTCTTTCAGAAAAAAATACTTTTGAAATTTCGGAAACTCCCCCATTATGTACCTCAGAGCCACACTAGCCTAAATCCAAAAATTGCGATTTTCACTTTATCACCTCATCGTCATATAGAATCTTATTCCACATCGACCCATGAGAACGTTATTCTATAAAAGAAATCCCTTCACAATTATTTAGCAGCGTTAAAAGAGCGCGAATTCAATCCTTTATATGCATCCTACAGTCGTTTTTGTCCTCTCCTAAACAATTACGAAAATGGACTTAACCCTTCACTGCACGATTTTTTATATTTTCATGAAAAAAATCATTTGTTACCTTTTAAATAGCCCTGAGTTCAGGAAAAATGAAGAAAAAAATTAATCTTAAAAATGTGCACCAAAAATGATGTTTTAATTGTTTGTTCTATATATGGCACAAAGCACATAGCATATGCTTTGTATACCGATAAGTGTAATAATCTACAATGTATTTTGTGCCATAAGTGGTATAAACAAATTTTCCACTAAGTGTATTTAAACATTTTTAGAACAATGGACATAATGACTAAGCACACTTCTAACGGAAATGCAGAAACTCTTTCTTTCAAAAGCAAGAACTGTAATACCTAGACTAGTGCAACTAACTAGTGCATAAAAATCACACTAAACTGTTATAGCAATGTTCCAGAAGGGGCACAAAGCTCAGTTTAACTGCATTTAAAAATCATAAGAATATATGAGGGTTTATTTGGTTTGTGCCAGATCTGGCACACCGTGCAGTGAAGGGTTAAGTTAGTCTGGTTCTAAGGTACAGAGTTTAGACTTAATTTTGCCTTACATTTTTATATATATGCTAATTAATAAGGGCTGAAACTTTAAATTTTAATATCGCAGGGAAAGTTCTTCACTTGTTCGATTTGCTAAGCAAAAAATGTTTTACAGTTTATCTTTTTTAAATAAAGTTTAACTATCACGTGCATAACACACTTTTAGACATCGTCTTAAGAGATCTCATATAGACTGCCATTGGCAGGTGAAAAACCGCATACATTTTTCCTTCTTAATTTTTGCTTTTTTTTTAATCAATTTTACTTTAGCTTTATTGTAACAATTTAATTACTTGGTTTTCGCTGAAAATTAAACGCAAAAAGAAGTTCTAACTCCAACATTTCACTAGTGTTTTTGAAGAATCAAAAACGCGTTTTTTTTCCCCAACTATCTCAGAAGCTTATTTTTGCTAATACTGAAATTACCTAACTGCAGCAGTATAGCAATGTATCCTGCAAATCTACTGCTGCAAATTCTTTGGAACACATACTTCGTTTTAAAAAAACTTATTATTTTTACTATTACTTTGAAAAAAAGTATTGCGTCTTTCCTCAGAAAAACACGTGATAGCTCTATATTTTGCTTCAGAAAATCAATCAAAAAATGTAATAAACAAAAAAATTTTGTCTAAGAAATCATGCGTACACGTTTGTTTCCTTAGGCTAGATAAATTTTGTTGCGATCTCACGGGGGTGCGGAACAAAATTTCTGTTTTTTCGTGGAATAGCCCTATTAATGCGTCTTTACAGGTAAAGCGGTACTTTTTGCGTATTCTGTGTATCGTTTCCAAGGTTTGTTACGTGTATTGAAAATTCTCTTAATGCTTCTTATTTGACTGGAGTGAGTGAAAGATTTTTGAAGAAAGTAATTTTACTTCCAAAATTGTTCCGAGGAGCTCTGAGTCGCATTTGTGCAGGCCTTACTCTTGTTGGCGACATCGTCACAAAATATCACCTGAAATAAAGGAAATTTTTTTAAACCTTTTAACTGTCATGCCCGAGATAATCTCGGGAACAGCACTGGTGTTCGAAAATGTCACGCCCGAGTAATACTCGGGGTATTTTTTTTTTTTTCTTTTTTTTGAGTTCATCGTATTGTTATACCCGAATATATATCGGGAGACGCTTATTTCGGCTTCATCTCTTTGTCAACCCGACTGTTTCTCGGGTTTGTGCTTGGAAATGTGTTTCCAGTTATATCACACAAGACAGAATTACTGAAAATTATTCACTTTTATTTATTTAATTTTTTTTTCATTTATTTATTTTTTAGAAAATAATTAATTATTTTTCATTTTTAGAAAATAATGCTCTACTAGAAGCGAAGTTTACAACTGCCATGTTGAGTGGCAGCCGCCTCAAGCAAATATGCAGTGGCTACAAAACTTTAAATATTTTACCCATGTGCTTCAAAATATCAATTTTTAACGACTAAGTATATTTTATTTTGTACTAAATATTTGATTTTTTGCAATAAAAAATTTGACAATTTGTGCATCCAAATCATCAAAATAACTTGACAGTTAAAGGGTTAATCAACTTATTAAGTGAAAAATTCGTACTTATGAAAAATTATTATTAAACATGTTATGTGCGTGGCTGTACCCCCACGCCCCCATCACATTGTTAAAACTACAGGTTGCTCAAAGCCAAGTGTAGATCCAGAAAATTTTCAAGGGAGGGGCGATTGATTTTATTTCTCACTTTTTACTATGTATACTGGCTTGCAAAAATTGATCACATAGGTTTCAAATTTCAACTCCGAAAAATTTCGGGGGAGAGCCCAAACTTCCTTCCTTCAACGTGATTAAAACTCGTCTAAAATTAAATTTTTTGAACTTCAATGGTTCTGAAGAGAGGGGTGATCGCCCCATCGCCCCTCCCTTGGATCTTAGAAGTGCTTTGTTTAACCTGTAGTTTTAAAAGTGCACGTACAGTTCATTATCTTTAAATTTAAAAAAAAAATTAGAAAGTTAATATTTTATATCATGAAATGGTATTTTACACTCAAATGTAGCTTCACTATTAAAAGTCAATGTTTAAAATTCCTAGAATAAAGTGCAAATATATGCGTAAGAATGTCTCATTTATTCAGATAGATTGAACAAATTATAAAAAATGCATCTTCTATTCCTATCTTCACAATTCAAATTTAAAGAGAGTTCTCCTTCGCCGAAAGTTAGTGTGATTTGTAAAAATTAAATTGATTCTTCGATGTACGTTAAGTTCTGTCTTGAAAATATTTCTCAAATTTTGAACTTTTTAATGTTTTAGGGGAACAAAACTTTGACAGAATAACACATCAAACTTAACCCGTGGACGCCCAAATTATTATTAAATGAAAATTTTTAAAAAAATCTTTTTAAATTACTTTTTTTACTTCATAAATGAAGTAAAGATTAAGTCTTACAGTATTTTAAAATGTTACAATACTAAATGATCTATAAATAATAGAAATCTGGGCGTTTCTGGAAGTAAAAATTGGTTACTTTCCTCTTTTCTTATCTTTGAAGACACCAATTTTGTAAATCAAGAATAAAGTTTTTGCAAAATTAAAACCAGCGAAAGAAAAGTATAATATACTTTTAAAAAAATTCCGCTGTACTCAGAATTGAAAACTGCACTATAAATCTGCAACATGACAAACTTTAGACGTTATCTGCTGGACTGACCGGGAAAGGAAAGGTTCAAAAGTTTTTTAGGGGTGTAGCCACATGAGTAAGGAAACCAGCCAATAAGAAATGATAAAAAGGTATTGTTTTCAGTGAGGGGTCTGAAAAGAGGTGATCTAATCTGTAAATAGATCACTGGGCGGTAACGGGTTAAATTAAAAAGAAAAAAAAAATCTGGTATGTGGATCCCACACTACTTCCTTTTACGTGTAAATTTCTTAGTAGATGCCTTAAGTGTTAAAATGGTGCTTGGAGTGAGCAAAATAACCAATAACAAACATTTGCACCCTTGGTTTCCCACGAAACAATGCAAAAAAATGTTTTACAATGATTATGTTTCTAAAGATCGCCGAGTTTAACTTCATTCAGTGGATTTTTCGCAAAATATCGCCAACAGCGCCAAATTGAACTCAAATTCAAAAAAATATTTTTTTCGCCAAATTTGTCGCCAACGTGGTGATATGTTGCCAAGTTGGCGTCAAACACTTGGCTTCCAAAAGCTTGGCGATATATAGCCAAGTGGTCGCGCCAATTCATATCATTTGTCTGCATTGAAATTAACACTAATTTTCCCCGAAAGAGAGATAAAACCTTTGAAAAAGAGGTTGCCCCTTGTGAACATTCGAATGCAACCACAAGGGGAGGTGCACAACTAGACCCTCCCCAGAGCCTGCATGCCAAACTAAAAGCTTCTATGGCATATAGTTTTTGAGCTATACGACATACATACATACATTACATACGTACATACAGACGTCACGAGAAAACTCGTCGTAACCAACTCGGGGGTGGTTGAAAAAGATTTTTCGGCTGGTTATATGTTGGTAGGTACATATGCACGAGCTGACAAATCGAAGAAACTACCCAACATTCATTCGAGGGTGAGCAAAATCAAAGTTTAAACCCAAATTTGAGTGAATTTTTTTTTCGCGATCACAATACATCCTTTACTACGTAAAGGAAGTAAAAAAGAATCAGTGGTAGCACATGAAAAAGTTATATCAATATCAAGAATTCATCATTTTCCAAACTTTTTTTTAATTTGTTTTCAGATGTCAAAATGAGACTTACATTTGGTCCAGACTGATAACAATTACTATCTGCTCTCCACCAGGAAAAACAATCGCTCCAAGGTAGGATGGATCTCAGTGACTGTATCAAGTAAAACAATCCATACATCTGCAAAACACTGTAGTAGGTGAGAATGACGGCTGTATTGATCGTGATACTGTAACCAACACCTATAAAATGTCCAATTGTTTATACTTGCACAAAGGGATAAAAACTGAAGCATTTAACGTAATATTGATTTTCCGCAACATTTATGCTAAAAGTAATATGGGATTTGCGTAAACATATCGCGGTACATTGCATGCCATTTTTTAACCAGAAGACCATACGATGATGCAAAAACGAAAATAATCCAAAAAGTAGCAAGTCGAAGCATAGTAAAGCATGTTTTGGGGGCATAAATTATTTGCCCTCGTCTCCTCGTTATTTAATGTAAAAATACGAATATGGTTTAAGAAAGCAATTTTATTTTTCAGCAACTTTTTCCTGTTAAACTTTTATCAACAAAGTTTTTTTTTTCTAAAGTGTGAAGTATAAAAATGAAAAAGATTGTAAAAATGTGAGATTCACCAGTTTTTCGTCTTACCTGTAAAAAATGGACAAAATTTCCAAACATTAATTGGGTCCAAATGACTGAATTGGCCAAGAAATAATTCCATTAAATATATTGGGAAACCGATGATGCAAACAATAACCACGTATGGTACAAGAAAAGCTCCTAAAAGTAAGAAAAAAGTACTTTAATTAACAAGTGGAAATAAATAGTTGTTGAGTATCAAACTTTCACGTTTCATAATTTTTTGAATAAAATATTCCTCTGATTCTGAAGAAAATCTTTTATTTACTATTTAAACGACACAGGACTATCAGTCAAATAACATAGGCTTTGAATTAAAGAAAAAAGTTGTAGCGTGCAATAATCTGGGAAACTATCATAACGAGGGACACAAAATTATTACCCACACTAGTACAAACCATAGAATACTGGCTCCCAACCAGGGCGCGATTGTCCCCGAAGGGGCGATTTGGCTCCTCAAGGAGGCCATCAGTTCCTGAGGGATGGTAGGGGTCGATTAATATCTAAAAAATAAAAAATATATAAAATTAAAAAACCAGTGAATATCAAAATTGAAAACGTATGCCAAACCGATTGTTCAGAATTCAGACATGGAAACATAAGTAAAAAAAAGAAGCAAACTGAAATTCACACACCCGAACTCTCTCCTCACACCTCAGTTGAACCTTAAAGAAGTATTCCACCATTCATCACCAAGTTTGGAATTTTTAAATTTTCAAATTTTAAGTGTCAGTGTTTTAAAACCCCTCAATTTACAATTTAAAAAATATATATATTCATGAAAAATGTACCTATGTTTCTGAAGAGTATGTCAATGATCTTTGTTAAGTATACTTCCCTTCAAATACCTATCATTTCGTTTTGGAAGAAAAAAAGAAATGAAAAGAAAAATAGGTACTTTTTATTCATTTATTTTTTAGTTTAAAAAGGATATTGATCGGCTAATCATTGCTTTTTTATTATACATTTTACTTCAAATTAAAATTGAGCATTTGTGTTTTTAATTCTGTCGATATTCACCAGGGCTAACTTATGGCTGTTTCAAGGAAGAAGAGGGGCAGCGCAATACGTGTCAGTCAATCTCTGAAGGAAAGTTATGTGGAAACCACTGCCATAAACTAAAAACGCTTATATGCTTTACAAACGTTGCCGAAATCGGTATTGGTGAATTTTAAATTTAGTTTTCAGTTTTTAAAGTTTTGTTTAAAAATCAACCTAAGAAAAGATGAAAATTCATATTACAATGGGAAAATGGCACCAAATAATTAAATAATAAATAATTAATTTAATAATAAAGTCATCAAAGTATAAAATGCTCCACAAACTAATCAATGATTAATACGAAAAGCTTCGTTAAAAGATGAAATTAAAATATGAGGAGAGAAAATGGGAACAATTATTTCACCGAAAAAAAAATCGCCAAAACTAAACTTATTCCCGCCGAAAATGCAATAACTGCGCCAATTTCCCACTTCTAGAAATATACTCGCAGTTTTAGAAAAAGAAAACGTTTTGGTACTTATGTATTAACTCCACCGCAGCTACAGATTTGGCGTTTAAAACAGATTTGATGTTTTATTTCGCGGTTTTTTGGCGGTTTTAATAAACTGCTTGTGCGTGCAAACAACAGTCGCCAAAAAAACCGGCCAAATAAATCGCCAAATTTGTTTCAACCGCCAAATCTATAGCTGCGGCGGAGTTAATACGCAAGTACCAACGTTTTCCCCCCATTTAGCATGTCCCACGTTATAAAAATTTCCCCGGACTTTCCTAACCTTAGCTCCCGCTTAGATGCAGATTAAAAACGAAACGAAAATTTCTCACCACCGCCGTTATTGTAAGCAATGAACGGGAAACGCCAAAGATTTCCTATGCCTACTGAATATCCAACAGAATGGATTGTCAAGTCTCTCTCCCTCCTCCATAACCGATGCTCCAATGGCGCTCTGTTTTCTGGTTTTGGCGAAGCTCTGTCCTGGTCATCTTCATCGGTCTGCAAATCACTAGTCCGCGCAGCTTCGTTTGCTCCTGTGGAGTCCATTTGACTGCTCAATTTTGGTTTATTTATCATTATTAATAATTTAATTGTTTGTTGAAAGGTACTACACAGTGAACTGTGCAATAAGCTTCAAAAAGTATTTGAAGGTTGATCTCGCTGATTGGAAATATAAATTTTTCCCCCCTTACCAAATAGTTTTTTTTTTCTTCAAAGTGACGCTATATAAATTGGTATGTTGTTTCAAATATTTAATTCATCCCTGAATTTTGGAGTTGACGTATTTGAAATTCATATAGTTTTTATTTCACAGTCTGAATTTTATGTCTGACACTTAAAACACTATCGTAACTAACGCTTATCATTCAAGAATTTGTTTTCTGACTACTGCAAAATGTAAACATATTTCACAACAGCTTTACTTTTTAAATATTGCCATAGTTAATTTCTATATTTATAAGCTTCTATTGAATTTTAATATTTAATGGATTAAAACTACGTGCATTTAGATAAGCCTTCCTTTCCGTCACACATTGAAATGCATCGTAAATTACGGGCACGGGACATTTCCGCCGTAAAGTTTATCTCTACCTCCCCCCTCCCCCCCCCCCGTGAGACATTTCCGCCGCTTCTTTCCCCACCATTTCCTTGCGACAGGACAAATCCGCCGATTGAGCTGGTAAAGTGAAATATTTGGCGAAGTAAAATAGGCGAAGTTTAAATTTATTTATTTATTTATTTTTGCAGCATGGAACGTACAATTCTTTTTAGGTGACCCTTTTAATTTTCCTATTATCCTGAAATCCTGCAAATTATGTTCTGCTTTTCGCCAAAAGATGACTTGTCGCCAAGAAAGAAAATTTTAAACCAGTCCTGAAAATGGCGCGGCGGATTTATCCTGTGCGGGATAGGAGTCGCGGCGGAAATATCTCATGCGGGAAAGTGAGCGATAAAATTTGCTGCGGATATGTCCTATTCCGTAAATTACTCTTGGCAACAGTGGATACTGCGAGAAGCTTACAAATACGAAAGCATCTTAACCTACCGTTTTTTTTCTCTTGGAACTAATGGAGGCAATGCCGCTTTTCCAAGTGTAGCAGAAGCCTCACAACTAAACAAATGAACAAATGAACCGTTTTTTCGGAATCAGTTTTAGAGCAAAATTGTGAGACGCAAACTACTGAAATTCATTTTTGAGAGTCCGCGATTCTACTGAAACCCTCATTGGGTCTAAATACATAGGGCTTCCTCATTTTCCCAATGTCATTTTATGTTGCTGTTTATTTCAGCAAAAGAACCACTTTATACGTAGTTAATTGAAACAGGATTTGCGAACCATATTTGGTGCACCATTTAGTGTCATCCCTATTCTCGCATAATGCTTTTTTTTTCCAATTTTACGAATTATATAAGTTTCAGTATTTTAAGCTTTATCCTCTGTGCTCTGCTCATCTCAAAAACCATCACGAAGCAAAATAAAATGAACATACTGCATGACACATCACTTTGAGCTACGGGGGGAATGCTGCGTTATTCTAATAAACGACTTCCTCACCTTTCTAAAATTGGAGTCAGTTTATTTTTCAATCCCGTTAAATTTGCTGCAATAAGTAACTCATTACAGGTACAGAATGGTTATTTTTTATAATCACCTAAAAATGTTTTATAAGCGTATATCACAGGAATGCGGTACATACGTTATATGGCCTAAGGGGAAAATGCAATAAAAATACTAGATCAAATTTTCAACAATTCGAGTGTTTCTGCATTCTACCATGCTAAGCCCAAAAGTCGTATTCTGCAATTTTTAACAAAATTTAGTTATCGCCACCAGGTGGCTCGTTGTAATGTACTTTACCCAAATATAATATTATATCCCTAGCAGCATAATCTCATTGGCCGATGATCGACCATTCATCGAAACCCGATGAAATTCTCATCGGCCGATGATCGGATTCGATGAGTTCTCATCGGGAATTGCTCCAATATGTCTTATCGGCCAAACAGAATCCGAGCAACAAAATACGATGAGATTTGGAGCAGTGCAGTCCCGTGCCGATGAATTTAGGATCAATTTTGGATGCTCGGCTTATCTTCATCGGGAAAGTTGATCGGAAGGATATCGCTTTCCGATGAAAAGTAGCTCATCGAAAACCGTGCTCGGATACTGATCGGAACGATGTCATCGTGCGTTACGGGATCAGTTTACGAGGAGTTCAATGATCGGCCGAGCAAAATCCGATGAGTCGATGCTACTTGTGATGGTCTATTTGAGAACGGGAAATATTCTTTTCAAAAAAGTATCATCGGAATCAAATACATTTACGAGCAAAACTTTAAACGGCAATATCTCAGTTTGAGATCGTCTGCAGGTGCCACTTTTGCGCTTAGCACGGCAGTATTAGTAATATGTCTGTTTTAGTAAGCCTTCCAAACCCCGGAGGGAATTGGAACACACCATGTGCTTAGGATAATTCATCCCCCGCTTAAATTCAGAAATCTACTTTTTGATCCCCCCCCCCCCTTCTCAACACAAAATAACATTCAAAATTGTGTTACTGCTACAAGTTTTAAGTCCTGAAGGTTCCTCGCAATTGCGACAGTTGCGACGTTTTAAATCCGCCACTATTCAGGCTAAGTTATAAATAAGTGTTTTGAAAATGATTTTCCAGCATTAGCTGTCTTTTACTTGTAAAAAATATTGAAGATAACTGCATCGTTGAAAACTTTATTTCTCAACAGGAGATTTGGCGCTTTTTTTTCGAACTGGCACTACTTTGGCTAACAACTTGGTCTAAACAAAACTCTCTTAGCCACAGCAGGGAACCTACGTGGTTGAGTAATGTCGTACGGCACGAATCGCCTGATAGTGTTCGATTTCAACCTGTTTGTAGTTCCGTGTGTCTTCTATATTGTTTCTTTTGTCATTTGTTCTCTGTCGCTTATTTAAACGAAGAGCTTAAAATGTGTCGTATAAGGTCATCAAAATGTTCAATTTAAAATCGTTGTTTACTTCGAAACTCGACGAATTCAACGAGGGTGAGTAATAATTTTTGATACAAAGCCTATCTTTATGGAAACATTTTTCACATTACGGGAATCATACTTCTTTAAATTTCTGATTACTGATAAAAAATGAACGTTGCACAAAAATCTAAAAAGAGTTTATTGTGAGCACAAAAAATGCTTAGAAACTTTTGCAACACATCCTTTATCACAAAAAAATCTGTTTAGCAGGTTCGTAATCAAAAGGATATAGATTTTTTCTTTGTTAATCAATTTATGTGTACCAATATCCATCATTTTAAGGTTCTAAAATAGTTGTTATGAAACGCATTATCTGAAATAAGACAATAAGTTTCAAACCGTATATAAGTACCTATTCTTCTCTTGCATTTTGAGAAAAACAGCAATGTGTCTTTATACTTAGTGCGTGCTCAAAAATAAATTTAATACTAATGCAACCATTGATTAGAAGTATGGATAAAAAATCTAACACGTTTTCAGTAGTAACATTAGACGTTTTTAAACTTCATTCAATAACAAAGCTGAAAAAGGCAAGTCAATTTCTTTCATTTAAAAAGCCTTCAATCGTATTGGATTGTACTTGATAAAAAAAAATTAAACAATACGAACAATTTGTCCATGAACTTCAGTTTTCTCCTCGCAGATCTGAAGAAAAAATATAACAGTAAAGCCTGTAGAGTTAAAAACCTAAGTTGACTGCTTTTGACATTTACGAAATTTGTCCTACATCCATACATATCAGCCTATGTAAGTTAACTGCCAAAGTTGACCACTGAAGTATTGCACCGTAAATGGTCCACTAACAAAGGTTACAATGTACAATAGGGTGGAGCGAAAAAAACTAAGTTTTTATTTTCGAATCGTAATAGTGTGGAAAAGTTGCGATTGGTGAAGACTTACAAAACAAAAAGAAAATTTTTGAAATCGGATAATATCTTCCGTTCCCGCAACGAGCCTGAAATTTTGAAAAAAATGAAAATTTTCATGTGTTTTTAGCAATTTTTTAAAATTTTTGTTTCAATGCTTATTTTAATGCTCTTGGACGGAAAAGTTACGATTGGTGAAGACTTCTGAAATTTTAAAAAATATATTGAGATCGAATAACACCTTCTGATCCAGGAACAAGCCAAAAAAACCAAAAAATTGTAAATTTTCAGCTTTTTTGGGAGGGATTAAAAATTTTTTTTTAAAAATGTTCTCATTTTTTTTTCTTCTTTTTTACCCGGTATCATAGCGTAAATAATTTTAAAAAGCACTATATTACTCTTAAACATTAATTTTTTAGGTACTGTCGTCCCCACTTAATCGGATAACGGATAAACGAATACCCCGCTTATACGAATAAAATATCTTAGAACCGATGCCACAGACGTTATGTTAAAGATCCCAGCTTAATCGAATACCCCGTTTAATCGAATAATATTTCTTGGAACCGACAGTATTTGTTTAAGCGGGGCCGACAGTATCTTCTAAACATGCAAAACTACCATTCTTCACAAAAATGAAACATTTTTAACTAATAGAAAATTATAAAATATTTTTCAAAATTTCTACAATCCAATACAAAAACCCACTAAATAAGATACCCAATCGCAAAATAAACGCTAATTTTAATCACTAAACTGTAAACAATTTTAATACCTAACTAATTATATACAATTTCTTAACCGCCTTTTGAAGTCTCTGCCTTCTAAAATCTGTTACCTAACCTAACTGACTCTACCCACAGAATCCTTTAGCATAATTTAATTAAAAACTTAATTTTTGTTCAGTCTTTAAGATTAAACCTAGTTAGGTTAGGTAGTGTATATAATGAGACTGAAAGGGTAGTTAAAAATTAAGAAACTAACATATAATGAGGTAAGTATTAAAATAATTTATCGTTTAAAGTTAAAAAATATTGTTCATCTTATGAGTGAGTGTTTTGTTCAGTGGATTTTTGTTCTGAAAAAGTTAAACAAAGTTAGTTAATAGGTATGGGTAAGAAAATGTGTGTAAATATTGTATTATTTTTTTCTTTTTAGTTCCCGGTTGTTTTTCAATGGCGGTTTTGTTTTTTATTTAAAATAATTTTGTGTATGAAAAATTAGAAATCAACGAAATCTAAAAGTTTTTTTGTCTTCTAGACTAATACATTCATTATATATTTATATCTTTCATATCAAATGTGTTCCAAAATCATCACCAAGATGCTCTATAGTAACCTTTTAAGCACAAAATTCTCTGCAATCGTGTTTTAAATGTTCAGCTTTCATGATAACGTGTTTTAACATTTTTTGCATAAAGCAAATGGGGGTGTGTGGGACATAACTATGCCTTTGCCTTCCCTGCAGTGCCCTCTCCTTGTCAAATGCTTTCCAATCCTTAATTTTTGCTACACCTTGCCCCACTTTTCTTGGGACTGTGTTACTGTAGGAACCAACATAACCTTAAACAAACTTAAAGCAACTATAAAGCAAAAAATAATCAATAACATTTACATAAAATTTTTTACCCATGCCCATTAATTATTTTTTTTTGAACTTTTTCAGTACAAAGATCCACTGAAAAAAAATACTCACTCATAAGATAAACAATATTTTTTATCTCTAAACTATAAACTATTTTAATATCTACCTCATTATATGTTAGTTTCTTAATTTTTAATTGCCTTTTATGATACCGGGTAAAAAAGAAGAAGAAAAAGAAAACATTTAAAAAAAAAAATTTAATCCCCCCCCCCCCCAACCAAAAAAAAAGCTGAACATTTCCAATTTTTAGGTTTTTCTGGCTTGTTCCTGGATCAGAAGGTATTATTCGATCTCAATATATTTTTTAAAATTTCAGAAGGCTTCACCAATCGTAACTTTTCCGTCCAAGAGCATTAAAATAACCATTGAAACAAAAACTTTAAAAAATTGCTAAAAACACATGAAAATTTTCATTTTTTCAAAATTTCAGGCTCGTTGCGGGAACGGAAGATATTATCCGATTTCAATTTTTTTTTTGTTTTGTAAGTCTTCACCAATCGCAACTTTTCCGCACTATTACGATTCGAAAATAAAAACTTTGTTTCTTTCGCTCCACCCTAATGTACAAACAAAAAGCATGGTGATCTTTCGATTTAATTTTTCTTGTCACTTTGTGTGTATGATTGAGTTGCGGTATAAACATAAGCATTACATTCTGTTTTTTACCTTTCAATTTAAAGTTTATTCTTTAATATCTTCAACTTGACCACTATCTAACAAGATTTTTCAATGATCTTTCTAATTTTGTGTATTTAGTTAAATACCTAAGGGCGTTTAAATTAAATACGTGATATAAACCAGATCAAACCATACTTCAAAGTATTACGTGAAACAAGAAACTTTCATATTTTTGGCTCTATTTCAAAGAAAACTCGATTTTGAGTTTTCGACCTGACTGAGCAAGATGCGTTAAAAATCGTTTCGTAGCATGATAGCATCCACCAAAAAGAATTAAATGAAATAAAAGAACTTTTGAAAATTTAAGGTTTGAGCTAGTTTTGATACTAAACGCCTCTAAGACGTAACTTCAATACAGATCTCACACTAAGGACTTGAAATTACACATCTATAATAGCTACGATTTTATGTTAGGTTAGTTTAACCCTTCATACCCCAACGGGACTCAGAAGCCCCGCTGATATTAATTTAGTGTTATGAATCCTAAATGCCTGGAATCATGCTGGTACTTGAATGTACCACTCCTTGTACTTTGCTGAGAGGTCGACTGATGGTACCTGCGATCGAGAATAGTTTTCTTACGGACCCTAAGGCGTAGGAGGCCTTAGACCCTACTGATTGTCAACAATTTTTTATTCGTTATATATGCTGTTTAATGTATTTTCGATAGAAAAAAATATATATATACAGGGTGTCCACTCCAATCGTGGACCAATAGCTAATTTCTAAACCGTTAGAGAGAAGCATATAGTTTATTTAGGAAAAAATCGCCAAATTACGAAAGGAATTTTGGGTCTATTCAATGTTTTTCAAAAAATCAAATTTTGAAAGAGTTACGAAATTTAAATTTTTATACAGCCCCCCAGTCCTATCAATCATATTTAGTAAAACATTCTTGACACTTTAACGTTTAAAACAAAAAAAATCACTCTTCTACCACAAAAATTGACCGAGTTATGACGTTTTGAAAAATCAAGATTTTGCATTATATCATGACGTCATCCAGAGATCGCTTAAGGGACCGTATGCGAAATCCTTCAAAATCTTGATTTTTCAAAACGTCATAACTCGGTCAATTTTTGTCGTAGAACAGTGATTTTTTTTAAGTTTTAAACGTTACAGTGTCAAGAATGTTTTACTAAATATGATTGATAAGACTGGGGGGCTGTATAAAAATTTAAATTTCGTAACTCTTTCAAAATTTGATTTTTAAAAAACATTAAATAGACCCAAAATTCCTTTCGTAATTTGGAGATTTTTTCCTAAATAAACTATATGCTTCTCTCTAACGGTTTAGAAATTAGCTATTGGTCCACGATTGGAGTGGACACCCTGTATATGTAAAAATGCATTGCTAAATTAATTTGGGACATAAAGGGTTAAAGTTGATGTGACATTAACATGAAGTTAAAGTGTTTGTATAAAAACTCTCATTTCTTGTTTTTCCATCGTATCCTACCATGGCACTTTCAAATAATTTCTGAGCTGAACTCTTATGTTAAATTTTTCCTCTACTAATCTTGTTCGTTTAAACCAGTGGTGCCCAACCTTTTTCTACCCGATGGCCGCACCTCATATTAAAACCATTCTCGCAGCCCTGTTCATCAGTAAAATTTCAAAATGTGTTGTTTTTTTTTTAATAACGTGGGAAAATATGTAACAGGAAAGATAACTACAAACCAATAATAGTTGTTGTCATTACTTCGGTACCTCACAACCAGGCCTTACAACCATTTTGAATTTCTCTAAGGAGGGGGGAAGATTTGTACTAAAAAACAGCTTTGCTTAGTAACATGTAAATACATCAACTTTTTAAAGCCAGGGAAAAATCTACAACCCCCCCCCCCTTCTTTTCCATGAATGACGAAACTGCTTGCAACCACGATCAACTAGTTAACATAATATACACATTGTAATATCCGCTATTTTTATGACATCCAAATACATGTGCAATCATCGGTTAACAACTATTTGCATTGAATAGCTTGTAACTCAAAATGATGTTGCTGGTTTGGAGAGAAAAGAATATGAAAAGAGGATAATTCTAATACAGCAACCCACTAGCATTTGAAATGCTTATTTTGCTGTTGCAAGAAGTAGCCAAGGTCGCCCCGAACTCGAATTTTTTAGAGGGGCCTTGATTCTTGGTTTGCAAAGTGAAGTTTCTAATTTCACTGAATGATACCATACGAGCATGAACGCACACCTACAGCTAATGAAAAGAAATATTAGACACCATTTAAAAACATTTAGCAAGGAGAACATTAGGAATCATTTTTTTAATACAATAACTTCACTATTTCCAAATTATCGAATTCGAAGACAAAATGTGACAAATGAGTAATTTTTTAGGAAGTCACGGTGATCTTCCATCGGGGTACACTTAGAGGTAGCTCTGTGTATTATTTTAAAACGGAATAATAATTGCTCAGTGGTTTCCGAAGTTTGATGACTAATGGTTAAAACATATGTATGTCGAACTTTTTAAATCTCTGTATTGTTTGCTTAGTAGGTTGTGCGGTCGTGGAAGGTAAAGAGTAGTGTCTGCAAAAATGGCTTTTTGATATGTTTGAAGAAACGCGTTTTGGGTTCCATACTTACATTAGGAAAATATTTGATTTTGGCACATTTTTGGGCTTTCATTTCAGCGGAAACTAAATACGCAGAACTTGCACAATACGAGAACTTTTCGTCAAAGTAAACGGATGAAAAATTATGGGGCCACTACGCGAAAGGTACGACGGGTGCTTTCCGATAAACGTTATCGGTTTGACGGAAACGACACGATCGCCATACAATCGGTAGGCAGAAAAGCGCATAGCATATGTAAAAACATTTTGCATGTGCCAATATCGGGTAGCGGCAATCTCGTAGATTTGAAAAGCACCTCGAAGCTAAAATGCAACAGATCCCAAAAATGAAAAACAAAATCAAGAATTTTGCAGGTACCCGCTTAATCGGGTAACGGATAAACGAATACCCCGCTTATACGAATAAATCTTCTAGGAACCGATACCATAGACGCAACGTTAAAGATCCCCGCTTAAACAAATACCCCGCTTAATCGAATAACATTTCTTGGAACCGACAGTACTGCCCTTTACCTTCCCACGGCAGTATGTATAAATTAACTTTATTTGCTTCTTTTGCAGAAGTATTCCAGAAATAATTACAAGTAAAACATGAGTGAAGATAAAGCTGTGCCTCCTGCAGCATCTATTGATGAAATTAGAAATACAGCAATCAGCCGCCGAGGAGGCATTCGAGTTAGAGGAGGAAGGTTGGAGAATTTCAGATACTCTAACTAGTATTTTATTTTTATTCTAATTAAAATCTGATGATATGCTTTTAGAACTGAATTTAGTAAAAATTTGATGCAATGTGATTTTGGATAAATATTTGATTGATATAGACTGTATTTGCTTCTCCAGACTTCCACCTATTCGAATTCGAAACCTCCCACAAGTCGGCAATACGAAGAAAACGGTAGCCCCCAATATCCCTCAAAGACGGACGAAAGTGAAGGAAGAAAAACTGTAAGTGCTTTGCTTTCCAGATTTCAATTTCGGTAACTAGAATTGGTTCATGAGAACAATATCTGTTGTGGATTTTCTTTCCGATATTAGCGACAGCTCCGATTTCGAGAGACCCAAGCAAGTCGACTCGAAGGGACAGCGGGACGGCAGACAGAGGGGTCGGGGGAGAGGGAACAGGTGCATCGTGCAAACTGAAGGCACTTTCCTGGGACAAGGACCAGCTGCCCGAGTGAAAAAAGGTGAGAAAGTTTTTTTTTAATTCACTTTAACTAGTCTTTTGATTAGAACTATATTGAAATGCTGTTTAAAATTGTGTAGGATTCGACCGATGCCAGTTTTTGGCTGATGGACAGATGCCGATTGTTCAAATGCAAGCCGATGGCAGATTTTTTGACGTTTCAAATGACCGAAGTTCGATGGACAAACTTAACAAATTAATCATTTAAAATCAAAACTCATTGAGTCAATTTCTCAAAATCTAAAGATTCGAAGGCGAAACTGAGGTTCTAACTTAAAACCCTTACTTTATATTTATTTTTTATTGAAATTTACAGTCCTTGGTCTACCGCCTTTAAGCTATGGCTAAAAGGGCTTTTAAGCTTATATTTCTTTTAAGAAAATTATTTGTCAAAAAAAATGGAATTTATATGTTTTGATTCTAAGACACAAATGGTCGCTGAAACATTTTTTAAGGAACAAAAAAGCTTTCAGTTATAGTAGATATACGTCTATTTCTTCTAAATGGCAGAAACCTATGAAAAGCTATATTTTTTTAATGAATTGTTATATTAATATGATAGCAAGATAAGGGCTGCTGACATATTTACATTTTTAATGTTTCAATGAAACTATCAATTTGAAAATCACACAAAACTGGAGAAAAATTTCGGTGACCGAAATATCTTTCTAATAGGAAAAAGGAAAAAGAGAGAGGGGCGATCTCTTTCGCTCTGTAAAGGATTTTGATGAAAAATCGCACTAGTACCTAAATGTTCAAAGGTAAGAAACGGTTTTTCATTTTTATGGCAGGAAATGGATGAGGTTATTTTCATGTTCATGTCAACACTTAACAAGGGCAGAATCAGAAATTTTTCAAGGAAGAGGGCGATAAATTTGTCTTACTTTTTACTATATACATATTGGTTTGCAAATATCGATCATAAAAGAAAACGAACTTAAATTCAAAAACATTTCTTGCCCCAAACCTTCTCCCAACTTCATTAAAATCGTATCGAATAGTAGTAGAGCTTTAATATAGAAAAATTACCACGGAAGAGTTCCCCTAAGTGGGGAGGCGATCACCCCCCATTGCTCCTCTCTTGTATCCGTCCCTGTCACTTGACTCCCTTTCAAAGTCAAATGGTTGCAGTTGACACCACCTCCACATTTGAGGTAAATCCGAAACTAAATAACAAAAGCGATATGTAGGAAACTCATTTGTCACTTCACTGCTTTTCAATGTCGATACTTTAATTTAACTGTAAACATTTGTCAACAAGTTTTCAAAAAGTCTAGTTCTTTGTGAAAAAAGTTACCATGATAACTGTTGACATAATTTTTGTACTACCTAGTCATACAAATGTATATTTGAAGGGCTTGGGAGATGAAGAGGCTATGTGACAAAGCAAAAATTGCGAGTAAATAAAGTTCAAAGTTTGATTGTTGCAGTTATTGCAGATTTTTTGCTTGCTGGTTTTGTCGTTAGTGTGAGTACGAAATTTTTAACTTTTTTTGACTACTTTTTGATATACAGTCGACGCTCGTTATAACGACCACACGTTATAAAGACCATCCCAATATAACGACCGGTGAGAAAACCCCCAACTGTATCCCAATATACTCTATGTTAAACCTATTACAGCGACCACTCGTTATAAAGACCGTTTTCTGTAGGACGGAGACGGTCGTTATATCGAGCGTCGACTGTACTAAGTTTTATTTGCTTACCTCTTTCCATTGCTTACTCCAGAGTGTTTATTTTTTAAAATGCAACATAGCCTCCAAGTCCTTCAGTTATGAACAGAGTGGTCCACAAATGAGCGTAACCGCGTCCCTTCCCTTATATTTTCCCTACCTGTGTCAGCTATGGGGAAATGTCTGTTACACAATTACCTTGAAGTCTTTACAGTCTTAAACAAAAACAGAACACCATCCATATCGTAACACAGGTCACTTTTGTGCCATGTTCTCGCAGATGTTTTGCGGCACGAAAATCTCCGAATCCAGCAGGCACGAAATCGCAACACTTCTGCGAGAACATGGCACAAAATTGACCTATGTTACGATATGGATGGTGTTCTGTTTTTGTTTAAGACTCTAAAGACTTCAAGGTAACTGTGTGTAACCATGATTCAGGCATGACTGACATAGTGTTGGAAATAAAACCCGGGTTCCCGAATTTTCGGACCACTCTGTAGTGTTTGAAATAAACTCCATCCTTGTTTAATAAGTGTCTTATTTGATCAGAACCCATAGATACAGAATACGAACGAGCTCCTCGGGGCTCGAGAGCTGCAGGCAAGCAGGGAGCGACAGCATTTGACCGCAAACCGGACGAAAAAGAGATAAAATATTTATTGGAACCTTGGGACGAAAATGAGGTAAGAAATTTTGCATTATTGATTGCTGATCATTGAACCCCTCGAGTACCCAATCCAGAGTAGACAGCGCTATTCGATTTAAAGCGGATATAAAGCACCACTAAGATGGAAGTCTGATGTAGCTCAAACAGCACACGATAGATATACTAGAATGCAACTTAACTTGGCACTGGCGTCACTACGGGCGGAGCCAATAAGAGCTCACAAGAAGTCAGTGATCTCCTCTTATTCGCCAAGTAGGCTGTGACGTTTTATCTAGCTCGTTTTTCATAGGCAAACGTCACGCTGAAGTCACGGTGTTTTTGTCAAGAAACGTTGCATTTTAGTATAGAAGCACCAGCTATAAACGTTTCGATAATTGAAGGGCTTGGATTATGAAAGGTCTATGTTACATTTTAAAAAATGAATATTCTGGACAAAGGTAAGCAATGGATACAGGTAAGCAAAGAAAACTTGGTACATCTAAAGTAGATGCCATTAGACCGATTTTATACGCACACTTAACGACAAACCAGAAAGTAAAAACGTTGCAACAACTGCACCAAAACTTAAAACTTTAATTACTCACAATTTCGGTTTTGTTCCATAACCCCTTCCTCTCCCAAGCCCTTCAATTGTGATCCCATAGAGAAGTGTAATACATTGAAAAATACATATTTCCTAATAATATAGTTACTACAGAATCATAAAATTGTGATACGAATGAAAGTTAGTTTTCTGTTTCTATCAAAAAAGATTATGTGTTTGAAGTCTACATTTTTTTCAACTTCTAAAACTGAACGACTATTGACATGATTTTAATTTTACAGAAAACTTTGCTATTTTAGTTGATTTAAAATTTCCATTTCTAGAATTTTGATGATGATGGAGAGCTGTATCCAGTTTTGTTGCCATTAAAGCCGAAATCGGAATTTAAGTGTAAAATCAAGAAAGAGCCTCTCGACGATGCTGATATAAAAAAAGAAGTTAAAGATGGAGACATTAAAGGTAAAATGTCTCGCACATAGGCATAATTACTAGCAATTACTAAGATTAAATTACGGATTTAAACAACCCCGACCCAGATCGCCGATCTCGTATTAAAACGAACTTGTCTGGTCATAAAGCATTTTAAATGGAAATATATTTAATTGTTTTCAAGAGGGTATGGTGAACACGGAAAGGAAAAGAATCCTTACGAGTAAAATAATGCTAGTAACAAAAGCAGAATAAAGAAGGAAAATTGAAAATTTTTATACTGAAATCAATTACAAGTATTTTAATTCTAAACAAATTGAAACTGGCTACAGATAAATATTTAAAATCATTGAGTTTTCTTTCCTCGTCGGCCAACAATGACATCGGTTTCCAATCCTGTAGATTTAAGCCTTAGCCACATTTCCTAAAAAACGTTATAATTCGAGTTCTATTTTACATAGAAGTACCAAACATCTTATCAGACGCAGAAATGTTTTTTTCTTTCTTTCGGTACTATTGTTTTAAATTTTCCAGTATATTTTCACTTCAAAAATCACGAAAAACATTTTAAAGGCTTTTAAATAATATCTTCGTAAATTAATGTCATCCGAAGACGCGACCTAGCAAAAAACACTCTCGATCACTTCACCTTTCAAACGAAATTTTCTTTTTTAAATAGGTCCATCCGTTTAGGCTGTAACGTGCCACAGACAGATCGAGAGACACACAGACACGTCAAACTTATAACTCCCTTCCTTGTTGCATCAGGGGTTGAAAAGTAAAGGCCTGGTTTCCTACAATCGTCACTGACGCCAGACGCGACGCACGCTGGAATCAGAACCAGTTTGATTGGAGCGTTGAGTGAAGCGACGTCATGCTGCGGCTCAGGCGCATGCGCAAAAGGCGGCGGCGGTTTTCTCCTCGCCAGAGATCGACGATTTCACTCCTAGGAAACCGGGCCTTAAAGCAATATATGACAAATAAAAGTGAAAGAAAGCACTTCCATTACCATTCATTCTTATGTAGCTTGCCGATTCCATTTTCACAGTTGAAACGCTTGAACGATGAAATTTTTTCGTACGACCTCCGCCACATCTGCGCACGCGCCAAGTCTCTTCGGACTTTCTCGAAATAGGGGGGGGGGCAACGAGGAAGTAGTAAGCGAACAAAAGCTGAAGGCATCGGGTAGTGCTCATCCGAAACCTCACTCCCCTTTTTCAGATGGAAGCGTCCGCGGCTGCCAGGCGCACAAAACGCAAACAGACAGTAAGTTACATTTTAAAAAATCAACACTCTCTACAATGGTAAGCAATGGACACAGGTAAGCAAACAAAACTTGGTACATCAAACGGTAGATGTCAATAGACCAATTTCATACGCACACTAATGACAAAACTAAAAAACAAAAAAGCTGCAACAACTACAACAACAAAACTTTGAACTTTAAATACTCGCAATTTCGGTTTGTCACTTAACCCTTTCATCTCCCAAGCCCTTCAGTTGTAACATTTTTAAGCAAAAAATGCTCTTTTTTCCTGGAATTTTAAGTTTTGGCTTTTAATTGTTAGGTATTCGAGTTATAAGCAACCATTATGCATCATTATACGAAATATCAACTTTTGAAAACTTTTCTACTCATGAAAAATAATTATTTGTACGTATGCGGACTTGATTGTAGGGACACACCCGTAATACGTAAACATACAAATTTTTAAGCATTTTCATTATTCATTACCCATAAGCTGGTAAAAGAGTGTTTACTATGAGAATGAAATTTGAAGAATTTTTCTATTAATTTACTTATTTTTAATTATTCTATTCCTTTTTTTATTTTTATTTTATTTTATTAACTTTTTTATTTTTAATTTTATTTTGTTTATTTATTTATTTTTACTTTTTAATTTATTTTTATTTATTTATTTATTTGAATAAATTGCTTAATATTTTTTCAGAGGAACCTGCAGCTGACAAATGGCGTGCTTTAGAAGGCAAATTTTTCTCTTCTATTGCACCCGAGGAGGCTATTAAAAAGGAAAATCTGATTGATTTGGTAGATTCTACAAAGGTTACAGGTACAACAGTTTTGCATCAGATATTAATGCTCTTTACCAAGTGTAGGTTTGCAAATATATACAAATTTGATTGTGCTTTACAGTTTCGGAAAGGACGGCAATCTACTATGAAAAAAAAAGTTTTCCAATGCTTAAAAATGTTTAAATAATGTTTGATGCTACAACAGTTATAAAGCGCCTAATTTAAATTAAGCTTTATTATTTAAATGAACCTAAAATTCACGTTATCGAAAAGAAACTCTAGTTTTTGGCAAGTGTGTGGCAGTCAGTTTTCTTTGGAACTGTAAGGATACCTTCAAGTGGGTCAACTTTGTGCCATATCATTGGTCAAAGTAGCAGCTGCCAAAGTGTTTATAGAACCTCGAAAAAATTTTACAGCATAGCACTATCTTCTAGAAAGTGGTGCCCGCTATTTTTAGACAAAGAGTGTGTAATCTATTTGAAATCTAAAAGAGATATATCTAGAACAAATTGCACGAATTTTTGTGTCTCAAATTTGTTCAAAAGAAAGGGAAGGATCTAAAAACGTTTGAAATTGTTTCCCTTTTTCCCCAACAGACACTACCTTGGTTATTGCACTTTTTTTAAACAGACAGAAATTACAAATCGATTTCGTAAGTTATAAAAACTGAATTAACAGCAAAAAAAATAAAATGAGCGTGAAAATGTTTGTATCTATATGAAGGGCCCAGGAGGAAAAAAGATGAAAGTGACCAAAAGGCGATTTTGAGAAAAACAAAGAACAAAGTTTGATTTATCGTAACTCCCTTTGTAGTTAATTGAGTTTTCATGCACATTTCGCTCGATTCTCATCTTTTTTTCCCCCATGTTGTTCTACCAGATGATTCATAGCCCCTAGTATAGATAGCGCTAATGTCTCAAAATTGACGAAAAAGTGACTTTCATCTTTTTTCCCCCTGGCCCTTCATATTATTTCAGATTGTTCTAACAAATAAATGTATACTATTTAATCAGGTGAGAGTATCCTGCTGCTTTTCCAAATGCCTCAGCCACTGCCATTTGGGAACACTGATAGCCCTGAAAAAGGGAAACCAACTACTGCATCAAAAGCAACTACTTCCCAAGCAAAAGATAGCGAAAATGAAGAAATACAGGTATTTTAGAAAACTTTATATTTTTTCCCTCGAATTTTGTAACTGTATAGTTTGATTTCATTTCACTCCAGATTCACCACTATACGTGCGTTAACCGGTTGAATGGTGCCCTGAAGAGAGCTTTATTTTTTTTTAGACATTCCGGAATAAGTCTGACGCTTTACAGATCGGGCTACTACAGCCGTCAAAATGTACCAGTTCAAAAAAGCTGTCACAAATGAAGTCATTTTT
>JAXGGA010013381.1:0-35432 GCA_038373865.1 Uloborus plumipes | reverse complement strand
ACTATCTCCAAATGATGCCACCAACATCAAATCTGTCTTGCAGAAAATGTGTTACACTAAAACCCTTTCAGAGTATGATCTACTTTACAAAGAACTGCAGGAAAGAACCCCGCAGCATGTTATGGAGTATTTCAATAAAAATTGGAACAACATTGGGCCAGAATTGACTTTCAAAATAACACTATGTTAAATAGAACTAATAACAGAGTGGAATGCCTGAATTCAAAGTTGAAAAGTGTTATAACCTTTTTCGACATTGGAAGACTTTTCTTTCAGTAATCAAATGCATGAGGCTGGAGTTTTCCAATAGAGCAGCGAAAATATTCAACAAGACTAGAACAGAGACTTTAAATTCTGAGGAAAAAGATTTCTATTTCAGATGTCTGACGCCTTATGCATTTGAATTCCTTGAGACTGAGCTGAAGCCAATGGAAAAAGTATCGGAAGATGAAATTGCCGATTACTCAACTTCTGAAAACTCATGCAAGTGCTCATTTTTCTTGTCCTTGAAATTACCTTGCAGACACATTTCCTACCAGCGAAAATGTTTGTCTTTGCCATGTTGGTACACAAACGATGGACGAGAAAACACTTCTTCAATTACATGAACTTAATACCTTGTAATCCTGCAGTGCCCGCTGTTCAGGTTATGCAAGTACCAGCCAATCAAGGACACTTGTCGGTGCAGCAGAAATTTAGGAAGGCCACTGTTGTGACCAATAGGTTGAATATGCTTGTCTCGGAAAGCAAGGAATTCCAAAAAAAAAAATGCCCTCCAAAATTTGTATCAGCTATGGGCAGAAGCAAAGATTGTTCAACTCCATGTTGAAGATATCTCAAGCTCTTCCCAGTGGCGTAGCTAGGGTGGGGCGTGGGGGGCGGTCCGCCCCAGGCGGCACTTTTAAGGGGGCGCCAAAATTAGAAAAAATGAGAAGGTTGCCAGCAAATCATATGCACCATTAAAAAATAAGTAAACAAGAAGGGAAAAAAACGCATGAAAGTGAAATCTGGACGGCATTGGGACAGAGGCTTTATACAAGAGGAAAAAGAGCAAAAACCAAAAAAAATGCCAAGCAAATACATAGGGCGCCATCAAGACACAGACGTCCTCAAGTATAGGGTTCGCAATAAAGAGAAACTGATAAATTTAAATAACAACCCAGCAATATTGAGGTGACAACAAGATACAGACGTCACGAAAAAAACAAATAAAAACCAAGCAAAGTTATAGAGTGGCATTGAGGCATAGACTTTGTAAGAAAAAGAAGGAAACAATAAAATAAGAACCACACAGAGTTTGAGCAGCATCGAGGCAATCTTTGCAAAAAAAAAAAAAAAATAAAGCATAAGAAATTGGAAAAAAAGCAAAATTAGGGTGCCATTGAGACAACCCTTTTAAGAAAAAAAAAAGTAAAAACAAAGTAAAAAAGAAAATTGCAGATGCTGCCTTTTATGTCTCCATCGTTGTTTCGATTTCCTATTGCTGTTATCTGGTGGGAATTAATTTATTCTTCGTAAATATATTTAGTACATACTTTTTATTCACAATGTGCATAAACGTATTGCTCTCTCTTAAACTCTCGTTGTTGTAACTCTATTTTTTTGCATATATAATCAATGTTAAGTCTATGGAACAGAAGTCGCCTTTAGCGAGCAAGACCCGGTTTTGAAGAGAAATAATTTTCTGTCCTGAATCGTTTTTTCTCATTTTTCTAGTTTTTTTTCTTTTTTTTTTTTTTCCTTCGCGGTTTAATACTTTTGTAGGAAAAATTCCTTTGTTGTGTTAAGAACAAACATAGAAATGCAAATAAATAAATGAAAGTGTATCTCCAAACAAAGGGTGTGGCGTCTCCCGATCTCTCACTACAAAAGATGCTGCATACCTTTGAAGGAAAACAAGACCGGATCGCAGACGTTGGCGTCGAGTGTGCAGCCAGCCGTCCTAATTTGTTTTGTGTGTCAATACTAGAAACCCACGCTGGTGAAATGGGTCTGGTGTTGACCCACCATTCTGACGCCCTTTTTGACACTACACTGATGCAGCGTGGCGAGTATCACTGTCAGTTTTGGACACCAGCCATCTAAGATCTTACCGAAGTATTCAGACAGGGGAGGAGGATTATCCAAATGAGGCGTCACGTTCGCTATCGAATTCCGGCATATTCTCCTTTCCGTCACTACCATGTGAAGAGCCCTCGGCAAATGAGAAATTTTAAGGGGGCTTCTTGGACCATACCTTTTACCGGCGAGACCTCCACGATCCAACTCGGTGGAAATTAGATTGCTTTGGGACACTACTTTTAGGTCTTGTTTCAGCATCTCGGCTTCACGTTGAAGTTGTGAGAATTTTTCTGTTGGTCACCACTGGCAACTGTGTTTGCCGTAAGATATGTAAACTCTTCAATGTACTTTTATTTTATTTTATCTTTTTGAAGTTTCTCTGTAAATAATTTTTTATTTAATTTAAACGTAAAATTTGGTTAAGTCATTCTTTTAGTGGTGTGCCTTTACTAACGCTAGGTTGATTACCGTTACTGCTGTTTGGCTACGACATCACAAGGGACTTAATATATATCAGTGTCATGTTAAGCTAAAGCCCTAAAAACATATTTAGTTGAAAACAGAGACCATTTCAAGAGTGATTCTTTTGCTTTTGCGAAAGAAATTTGTGATGATTTAGGGATTTTAACGGAAAGAAGAATCTGAAAAAAAAATTCAAAATTTGAAGAAGGTTCTCAAGGCGCAGGATTAACACACGAATCAGAGCTGGCGAGGGAAATGTTTTGCTCATTTGGACCGAATAGTTGGACCGAATAACATTGAGGTTTAAGCCTGTGCATGATCTAGCTAAAAGATATTCTTTTCTAACACCAAAAAATCTTTTAGATGAAAAAATTATGAGTGCAATCTCAAAGTGCATAATGACATTAATATAAAGAACAGTTTCTTATTGAAAGAAAAAGACTACTAAGTTGTATGATTGCAACTGAAAATGAAAAGAAAACTTGGGAACAAAAGACCTCTAGAATTGCTGCAATTCATATGTAAATATAAACTAGAAAACTCTGTTCCCAACACAGCTATATTGTTAAGAATTTTTTTAACAATTGCGATCAGTGTGTTCGAAGAAAAGCAAATTTCGCCATTACGTTTTGCGCTGCTGCCGATGAAGCAAAATAAATAAATAAAAGGATTTTTTAAATAATTCACGAAACATGAACTAAAAAAAATTCAACTTTATTGTGATCAACTGACTCCCCCTCCCTCCTTCCCACACGTTCCAAAATAGATGGATCTATGTGTCAGCCAATACTCCCCACCCCCACCCCATTTTAAAAAAATGTAGCAATTATCTTTAAAAGCTTACAATATTGCCTAAAATAATTTTTGTAGCATTTTTGGCAATATTTTTTTTTTTTTAAGTACAAACCAAGAAGGGGCATATTTATTCACAAAACTTTCCGTTCCTCGAATTATTTAGCTTACTTCGTGAAGAACTACAGACTCTGTGAACCGCTTACACATGGCAATAGCTGTAATGTATATAAAAGAGGGGAAAAGCAAAACTTCTTTTGTTCAAGATAGCTACATTCCGGATGGAAAATCAGAAACCATTTATGATAAACTGTGTCCTGTCATTGAAAAGTGTGGTGGTTTCAAAAAAATGTCACGAGTGATGGCCATGACTGGGCCAAAAGCTGGAGTAGGAATAAAATTAAAGGCCGAAAATGATCTTATGATCCCTGTAAACTGCATGAACCATAGATTAGCTTTGCCAAGCAAATACAGCTTTGAGTCACAAAAAACATTTTTCAAGATTGATGAAATTTTAACAAACACCTATAAATATTACAAGTCCAGCTCTTTTCGAACAAATAGTCTGAAAAATGCTCAAGAATTATTTTGCCAATCGAACAGGGAAACAATAAAAAGAGCGGGACATACAAGATGGCTCTCATATCAAAGAGCTGTGAATAGCAAAAGGAAAAACTATCCTGCCATTCTCAGAGACTTGGAAAATGCCGTCTCTATGGGGCGAAAAGAGCGGATACTCTGGTAATACAGCCACAAGTTTACTGAAGTACTATCAGTCTTTTGACTTTTATAAAAGTATTCGTTTTTTGTGTGATGTACTGAATGTTGTGACAAAACTCAATTTGATGTTTCAATCTTCTGATGCAGATCTGTCATTAATCCAACCAAATGTTAACACTCTTCAAGAAAAGAAAACCTGGAGGAACATTCTGCAAAAATTTAGCAGAAACAGCTTGTGCACTCGGAATCGAAGCTCCAATTGAAGATAAAGATACAGATGCAAGGAATTTTATTGACAGTTTAATAGAGAATATCTCTAGCAGACTGACAAGTCTAGACATCATAAGTCACTTAAGCATTTTAGACCTGAGTAGAGTTTAAAATAAAAATGAATCAGAAGATTATGGCCCTTCTGAGATAATTGAAATTAGTGACTATTTTAAAATGAATGAAGATGAATTGCTAGAAAAGTGGCAAGAATATAAAGAAACATTCTTAAAAAACGAAAATGACAAAAGTAATTCGTCAATTCATAACATCTATTCAGCGATTCTGAAAACTGAAGAAGTTAATGGTGAAATATTTCCCTCGCTAAAAATACCTTTAGGGCAATTCCACGAAACTGGAGACATCACACACGAAAAAAAAACTCAAT
This sequence comes from Uloborus plumipes, assembly GCA_038373865.1. Classification (NCBI taxonomy): domain Eukaryota; kingdom Metazoa; phylum Arthropoda; class Arachnida; order Araneae; family Uloboridae; genus Uloborus; species Uloborus plumipes. Next base: position 30,742 of record JAXGGA010013381.1, on the reverse strand, counting down.
GTACCAATAGTTTTTGGATTTCATATGATGTAAAAAAGAATGAATTTTTATAAAATAACGCTAAAAAAGCTATAAACTCATTTCTTGTAAGGTTAATTCCAGGAATATGTGGACATAGCTGCTAATTTTTAAATTTCATCAAAAGTTTTAGTTTTGGATCATAATGTGTAGAAAATAAACCAAATTTAATGAAATTAATAAAATTCACTGCTATAACTATGTCTAAATATTTTTTATAAAGTGAGTTTTAGAGTTAATTCGGTGACTGAAATTACAAGCTTTATTTTCAAAACTTTGATTTGTCTTCAATTGAAATTTTAAACTGATCCTTTTCAAAAAATTTATTAGTCAAGAGAAATGATTCATGAGCACTTGAAAAACATCAAAGTTTTTGATAAACATTATTTGAAATTTTTTTGGGGGCTTTAGAATAATTCTTCCGAGACCTGTAATGTCTGTCACAAAAAACATAAAATTTTTAAGTTTTAACAAGGATATGTTTACATCTTATACTTTTATTTACATTTCCTCTTATTCTGTGTTATAAGAAACATGTCTCTGTAGTTAATTTAAGAAAACCCAAAATATTGAGTGATGTAGAAGGTTTTTAAATTTGTAATGTCTGTCACGTGTGTAATGTCTGTCACAGGTGTAATGTCTGTCACACTAGTTTATTTAAACATGCAAATATCAGATTGCTTCAATTTCTAAGTTGATTTTGGCAACAACTGTTACAGTTTCAGTAAACAACTCAACACAGTCAATTAACCCATTGATGCCCAAGTTTTTTTTTTCAATTTTTATCTGCTTAAAACTCAAACTTGGAATGTTTTAAACACATTTTAGGTTTTTAATAGATCACCGCTGCCATATTCATTAAGTTATTTAATGTCCTGTTTATGGGACACTGGGCATATATATGAGCAAATGATCATGATTATACAAAAATGATATAACCATTTTTGCAAACTAACATTGCGGAAGACTTCTGTGATCTATTTTAAGCAAATTATTTTAAAATGGTTTAATTTTATGAAAAATAAGTTCTCAAAAAACACTATCTTTCCGCGACTACCCATGCTGTATCGTTGTTTGACTGATTTGTCTGAAAATAGCTGTCGATAAATGAACTCTAATGTCCAGCTAGCGGCTTCATATGGTTTTCTCAAGAAGAAGGAGTATTTAACTTGTGAAAAACAGCTCTAGAGTAAGAGGATATACCCATTACAGGTCGTTGTCTGCAGTAACTAACAAGCGTCCCGTTTTTAGGGCATAAATGGGTAAGCCCAGGCTCGTCATTTAGGGGGGGGCAGGGGGTCAATCGCCCCCCCTGACTTTGAGAAATCAACGTATTTACATATAAGTGGGCGTGGTTTCGTTGTTTTCTAGTGAAATTGTATTGTGTTTTTACTCTTACCCTGGGAAAACTTGAAATGACTTCCCTGGTTAAGCCTCATATTGTGAGTATTTCAATCTTTACAAGATGCACTTCACGGTATTTGGGACATAAGGGGTGTCCGTAACAAAACTTTTTAAAAGTTTATAATTTTTATATATATTGAAAAGTGCATTCTAAAGTATATGAATATCATATTGTTTTCATAGTTCACTTTATATTATGTTTGTAATTGCACTCAGAACATTGAAAATGCAATTTTCACTGTTACAGACTCTGCATTGAATTTTTCTTTAAATCTGGCGTAAACCGATTTTTAAGCCAAAACTATTACTTGAGACAGATAAAGTAAAGGCTCACCTCAAATGTAGCTAACAATTTTAATCAAAAAGTGCATTCTATAAAAAATTATGGATTGTGAAAATGATGACTGTAGAGTCCGTAACAATAATTGGAATAAAAGTTTAGTTTTTAAAGAAAAATTCAATGTAGAGTCTGTAACGGTTAAAATTGCATTTTCAACGTTCTGAGTGCAATTACAAACACAATATAAAGTGAAATATGAAAACAATATGACATTCATACACTTTAGAATGTACTTTTTCAATACATATAAAAATTTTAAACTTTTAAAAAGTTTTGTTACGGACAGCCCTTTGTCACAAATACCGTGAAATGCCCACAAGCATTATTTTCTGCTTAGAGCTAGGAGATGAAGTAAAAACAATTTAGCTGTGAATTATTACAACGAAAGGTTCATCGGCGTAATAATTAAAACAGAGTTAGAACAGTACCAAATAAAGTGTCTAGTGCCAGCCAAAACAAAGGGACTGTTCAAATTTGAGTCAGAGACCATGCGGTGTGTGGTATAACAAAACACAAATAGTAGCGACCATAGTTGCTCCAACTTTGCTCAATGCTCGTGGATTTTACAAGCTTTGAATATGTATTTTAACAATTTTCATCTTCCATACCATTTATATATTCAATTTCTAACAATTGATGTAACAGGAAATGCATATTTTTCATTTATTGATAGAAATATAAATTAAAGTTTTCAAAATTTTGCACGCGTAATGTCTGTCACGAAATCTTGTAATGTCTGTCACACAATTTAAATATTTTTTATAAATACCCTTTTTTGAAATTTTTACTTTTTTTTAGAAAATATTGTAAAAAACATTCTTTGTGAACTATATAATTTTTTCTGAATGTATAACATAGATTAATTTAGAGCAATTGGGTAACAATGAGGTATCAGTCAATTTCCATGTCCATTTTTTGTAATGTCTGTCACAGTATGTTATTTTATAACACAAATATTTGATTCAACAGAATTTTTTTTTAAAGTTTTATATAATAAGGGCATGATATTGTCTCAGCCCAACAAAATTCATCACTATATTTTAATATTTGGTACTTGAAACAAAGGAAAATAGTCGTCTGATGTAATGTCTGTCACATATGGAATTAACCGTAAGTTTTACAGGCAAGTTTCGACAACACCATTTTGTGCACATGTTTTCTTGTATTAGAGCTATTGAAAGTTCATTTTTTACTTATGAAATTAACTGGTACGTCTACAGTTTTATTTTTTATTGAAATTTAGTTTATGGATGAAGAGATTAAGCCAACAAAGAAGCTTCAAACTGTTATAATTTTTTTGTAAACAATTTTTATAAATTAGTCCTCACATTCATGTAACGTCAGTCACAAAATAGTATAAAAGTTTGTTTTACTTAAACAAAACTAAACCCAAGATTACAACAAGTCATATTCTCTTCATTTATGATGATATCTTTAATATTCTTCACTTAAATATTTAAAAGTAGTTTAATTAATATATTTAAAACTTGCTTAAAATGTGTAACACCAATCACAGTAACATCGGTCATTTTTCTTTTCACTAAGATGCTTTGAATAAACTATACAAATGGCACAAACTGCTGCAAAAAGACAACATATTAGGTGAGAGAAATTTAAATTGATAGAAAATATGAAGATTAGTAAATCAAAAAACAGTGTATGATAAAATGAGCAGAAAAAAAAAAGGGAAAAAAAAAAATTTTTTAAGTGATAATCCAGCTAAGTTCAAACTAAGTTTAGAATCAAGTTTTAAAAAAGATAAATTAGGGAAAGAAATACAAGAAAATTTAGAACACAAAAGAACTCTGTTTTAAATAGCACCTGCCATTTTTATCTTTTTAAATTGAAACTGGGCAAACAAGTACTCCTAACTCTCCGTGTATGGCAGTTAAATCAAAGTGTTTGCCAATGAAAACAGAACATGGTTAAGTAATTTTGGACCCTATATAATGTTAGGAGACGTGCACCAGACTGGAAAGATATCAAAACTGCTTGGAATAATGATAACTCTGAAGAGATAAGGCGCTAAAAAACATCTGCAATACTCCTAGAAGCAGATGAATTTATTTGAAACAATATATAGAAATGAGAAAGCAAATTTGCAGAATTGAAACATGTTTTTGATGTAGCAAATTACCACAAAAGCTTCATAATAGCCTACACTATCTTTTGAAATAGACACATTATTTTCCTAAAGATTCGGAAAACTTCAATAATAGTGAAGAAAATCCAAATCACAATCGATTGTATGTATATCTTTTTTGTGCCGTGCAAAAAAGTTTACATACTACACTTCAAGAAATGTAAAAATATTTTAGCTATCACCACCTGTTTTGCAGCTGTATTATTAATAGGTATATTTGAGTAATATATTTTAATAAATGAGAAGCTGGAGCAGGTTATTAGCAGCAACACTTTTTTGGCAGATTTTCTGAATCACTAAAAGTTCAAAACAGTTTTTTGAAGTCTTAATTTAGCAAAATGTGTTCCGAAATTGAGATCTGCAGCAGGAGAGAGGGTACTTGTGGAATATGATGGTCAATTATATGAGGTGAAGTTAGTGACATTCAAAAATATATGTAGCCAGTTGATATCAAGTTTTGAACAGTAAAATATTTGTAAATGGCCTAACAATGTGAATGAAGTTTATTATTCGAAAGAAAAAGTAATAAAAAAAATTAGCCTTCCCCAGAAGTAGTTATTTCAAGAGGACAATTTATTATACATTAGGACGAAAGTCATTTATGTACTTGGAAGTAGCTGGGGCGGAACCCCCTACCTTCCTGTCTTTTAATTGGGTGAGAATGGAGAGCGGCATGAGCATGGACCAATTGTGAGCTGGTAAATGTGCCAAGAGGAATTGCTTAGATTTAAATAAAAGTTTACATTTAATAAAGCTAACATGAATATAAGTACAAATGAAAATGAAAAATAGAAATAGCAAAAGTTTTTTTTTTTTTTTTTCCCGCATGGAAAACCAAGCGTTTTTGGTGGTTAAGCAATTAACCTTTTCTGAATAATGATAAAAAGTTAAGTAAAGAAAAAATAACGCCCTTAGGCAGTTCTTGTATAATAAAATTATAATAATAAAAAAAAAATGTCCATAGCCGGGACAGCATCCCTATCCGCAAACCGGAGATTCTTGAAGGCGAACCGCCGAGAATCACCGTAAGTTTTTAATGAGGGTGTTGGATAGTGTTCCCGTTAGGCCGTTTTTGAAGGGCGCAGCGCCCTGCCCTTTTTCAGATCGGCAAAATGCGCCCTGCCTTAGTTTTAATCCTCAAACTGCGCCCTGCCCTTTCAAAAATAGCAAAACTGCGCCCAGTATATAAAACAAGATGTCTCAAGCATCGTATAGCCGATCGCGATATCCAGGCAATTTCTTTTGACCACATAGATCGTTGAAAAAACGTGCATGCATTCTTTGTCCCCAGAATTGCACCCTGAAAATGGCTCATGAAGAAAAGGCAATCAGATCCCCAGACAAAGAGAATGAATAAGATTCCAAGAATTGAAAGTGTTATCAGTAAAAGAGCATGTTTTCCCTTTTCTTTCCAATGTAGAAAAAGGTCCTGTCATCCGTGAGGGGGCAAGGGGAAAAGAAATCATTGTTTCATTCCTCCCCATTTAAGCCCTATTCTTGATCTTCTGAGAATTTACTCTCAGAGAGGGAAGGTGGTGAATACTTCCTAGTATTTTTACCTGTAGGGCAGGGGTGTCTGTTCCAGGAAAAGTATAGAAGGAGTACTTATTTCCCAGAAAACTCCCATTATCCATGACTTACATAAAAAAAAATGGCGACCGACACGTGCGCCGAAAAGTATGCGATCTTGTATGTAGATGCCTTCTGCAAAAGGAAATTCAAAGAGCAAGAAATAAAGAATTAAGATAGAGTTAAGATTCAAGCAAAGTCAAGCTTTGTTATTTGAATATTAATGATTCCTTTTTAGTACTATTCATTGATAAAAGTTTGAACATCATGAGTCATAACCGAAGTCTTAAAACTCAGAGCCATTATCTGCTGCATAACAAGTAAATGCTTGTCTTTTGGAACATGTGAAAAAAAAAGATGAGACTTTTTTATTCTAATAAAATAAATAATAAAATTAGCAGATTCAATCTTGACATGGTTAAACTTTAAATAAAAAAAATAAGGAGTGCCTGTCAATCAGCCATTTTCCTGGACTTGGTAAAAAAAAAATTCATTTTCAAGTGCTTAAAAAATTTTTGAAAGTTAATATACTTCTTGATGTCCATAGGTATTCATTGAATTGTGATTTTCTTTTTTAACTGTCCAGCAATACAATTTTCTATTTTTTTTTTACATGTTTCGATATGCTTAATACACGTGCATTGCAAAAAAAAAATGCCTGCAGTGTTTGAGATTTCAATCCTTTTGCATCTTGTAAATATTTTAATATTTTTAACAATCAGAAGGTTTTTAGACACTTGTTACTTCATATTAGCTTGATCTGTGTTTTATTTTAATAAATTACTTTATTTTTTAAACCATGTCAACAATGAACTCTATTTCGCGGAAAATTGCCTCTCGGGTTTGAAATTTTAATCCTTTTGCATCTTTTAAATTCTTTAATGTATTCGATTATCGGAAGTATTTTTTACATATGCTACTCAAGAAAAGGTTATTTTATGTGTTATTTTCAAAAAATCATAAAATAAATTTTTTGAAACATGACAACATTTAAGACGTGTTTCGCAAATAATTACTTCTAGTGTTTGAGATTTCAATACTTTGCATCTTGTAAATGTTTGAAATTTCTTAACAATTAGAAGTTATTTCAATATGTGCTACATTTAATTAGGTTGTTTATTCCTCATTTTAATTATTACCTTGTTCCAAAACTTGTCTATGAATTATTTCAAGTTAGATAGTCATTATTTGCTTATTGGTTATCACTGATTTTTTTCAAAAATATTAAAATTAAACAAATGAGCATATAATATTTCAAGTTAATGTTTGTTTTAAATGTTATTATTTTTGAAATATTTAATTAATATTCATCATTTTCTTTATCATCTAAAATACTTAATGGCATAATTTATATTATTATAAGAAATAATTTTTAAGAAATAATGAGAGGTTTATCTTGCGAACTTTAAATTATCCCTCAATATGTTGATCTATGCATTTGTTCCCTAAATTTCCTATACTTTTGCCACATGCATTTTCAATTTCTTATCAGAATATTTTTAATTGCAGTAAATATGGCTCAAAGAATCTGATCTTGCAGCTAAAGGGCTATTTATCCAATTTTTTTGGAGGGGCACAAGTACATATTCCTAGAGGGGGGGGGGGAGTTCAACAATATTTGAAGGGGTGTGCCCCAGCTCTGGGAGGGGGCAACACCGCGTTGAAGTAGTGCCCCTTTCGCAATAAATAGTGCCCCTTTCAGACACCAGCACCCTGCCCTTTTTTTCCTCTAGAGTGAACACTAGTGTTGGAGATTCCATCAATCCCCAGGCTCTTTCTTTTTGCAGCGCTTGATGTAGTTGCAGACATCGGAGGGTAAAATCTGGATGATGCTGTCTGTGTGAATACCTGAGAAGTAATTCTGTAGTGTATGAGTGACAAGGGTTTCCGTTTCGTCGTGTCTGATGTTGTTAACTGTGAACTACGTTACGTAATGCTCCGCAAATCTCTCCGCTTTTTCAGCATTAGTAAACGCAGGAGTTGGAAGGCCGTCAAGGGGGCGGAATTAGTTGATATCCCCTCCTATGCCGCTTAACTGCCTTCCAGATGGAAGTGTCGTCAGCAGACAGGCTAGAGATATACTGTGTCCAGGAGTCATTTTTGTGCCTCCTAATTAACATGTCGACATTCTGCTGTGCAGTTTTGTACGCAGCAGCAGTGCTAGGGTCTCTGGTCCGTTGGAACTTCCTTCTAAGGTGATTTTTCTCCCAAATAGCCCTCTTTATAAGGTATGGGAGTTCGAACTTAGAACCTCTTTCATTCGTTATGGGCTTGGAGATACGGGTATGAAGAGACTTGATGGTTTTGGTAAAGGCATTAACTGCCGTGTTAAGCTCCGCCCCCGTATTTATGTTCTGGAAGTCAAAATGGATGGTGTTGAAAATGCGCCGAAATTTCGGCCAGTCAGGTATAGAGGCGTTTGGAAGTGTAGTGTTGACTGTGACTGCATCGAATATAAACAACACAGGGTTGTGGTCTGAAGAGAGCTTCGGTAGGGAAGTTGCCTCATATTTAAACGGAAATCGCTTAATCAATGCAATGTCGATGGTGGAGAGAGTGTCAACAGTCACACGTGTAGGTGTGGGGGGAAAAGCAACATGAATACCAGTCCGTTGGACAAATGAGTAAACGGCTATGCCAAGTGGTTTGTTCTGTTTGCAATTCCAAAATCTGTGGTGTGCATTAAGGTCTCCACAAACTATTGTACTATGCACAGTAGGGTGGGGCGAAAAATAAAAAGTTTTTCAGATCAACTTCTAATAGTTGCCAAAAGTTGTCTTTGGTGATAGTTAGCTTTTGTGCAAAATTTGAGAAAAATCGGGTACTATCTTCAGGGGGCGCTGCGATCGCAAAGTTTTACCATAGCTTTGTTATGGATTTTATGGTTAAAATATCAAAAAGAATGCCTTTAGCTAGTCTCTTTGCGTTTTTTTTACTCAAAAGATGTTTTCATGCATTAAAAGCATATGAAATGACTCACAAACATTATTTTATATGATATATTTATATTTAAAAAAAATCACTTTTTTTCACGTTTTTTGTTTCTTTTTAAATGCTTGAAATATAAATATATCATATAAGATAATTTTTTGTGAGTCATTTCATATGCTTTGAATGCATGAATATATCTTATGAGTAAAAAAAATGCAATGAGATTAGCTAACGTCATTGTTTTTCATATTTTAACCATAAAATCCCGATAAAAGCTATGATAAAACTTTGGGATCGCAGCGCCCCCTGAAGATATTAACCGATTTTTCTCAAATTTTGTACAAAAGCTAACTATCACCAAAGACAACTTTTGGCAACTATTAGAAGTTAATCTGAAAAACTTTTTATTTTTCGCCCCACCCTAATGCACAGGCTTAAAAAGAGTTTCCAGATCACAAGTGATCCTTCTTTTCCTTTCTTGAGCTGTGGTGTTCACGTGGTGTTGGACATAAGCAGAGACCAGTGTAATGGGGTCACGATCACTGGGCGTGAGTGTAATTTGTGTAGCCTCAGTAGTGAGGAGTTTAGGTGTAGGGTGGTGGAAGTGGGGGATAGAGCGTTTAACATATATGACAGTACCCCCGGAATTATATCCGGATACACGATGAGGGGCCGACACTCTATCGTTTCGATAGGAGTCATAATTGGCCATTCCAGGAGTTTTGTTTCCCGGTCGAAGATGGGTTTCTTGAATGCAAAGAACATCAGGGGCATGGTCAAGCACAAGTTGTCTAAGTTCGGCGATATGGCCGATCAGTCCGTTGGCATTTCAACTCAGCAAAGATAACCCGTGGAGGGGAAACAAGACCATCACGGGTTGGCGAATAACTCGTCAGCCTCCATGAAGGCCTGAATCACGATCCAGAGTTTGTTTAGTGGATCTTGCTCGTTTTTGAGCGTAGGCAGGATATTTTTGAATAGTTTTAGTATTGCTGGGATATTGAATCTCTTGAACAGGCCAAGCAGTTCCTTGATTGTCTCTCCGACATTCAGTCCATCTGAAGGGTTCTTGCTCCTACTGCTAGCGCGGCGCGTCTGGCTCGTTTCCGAGACAGACGAAATTAAAAATTAATGCATAAAACTTAATTAGTATAACTAAGAATTTGTTGCTATTCTTTATTTCTTATAACTTAACTTCAATTTGGGGCAAAATATATGATTTGTTAATAATTAGAGACATTATTTAGTATTGCATCAATATTTTGTTATCGTAACATCAGTCACGAAATCTTTGTTACATCAGTCACACTTATTGCATATTTTCTGTGCTGTCAATTTTTCAGTTTTTTTCCATCAAGAAAAGTATTTACATAAAGTCTGAAATCTCTATTTTTATGGGAATTTTATTTTTTATGTTTCACGCTTTTAGTTTGAAGAGGATTTCACATTGAAAAAAAGTCAATTTTAGTGATGTCGCTTTTGTGTAACATCAGTTACATATGTTTGATTCCCCATAATTTATGAAAAAAATTCCTCATACCTAATGACTTATGAAAAGACTTTTAGTATACTCTGTAATGACATTTTAGTTCAAATTCAGGTGTAAAAATTAATTTCAAGTCAGTACTGAATTTTTAATTTAAAAATAGAGTCAAACTGTATAACGTCAGTCACCGTGGAATGACCCTTTAGCTGTTGCATGTGTACTGCCAATTTCAAATGCAGAAATGAAAGAATGTTTTCTCAGATTAAATTAGTGTTGACTGATAAAAGGTAAAGTTTAAAAATGGAACATGTTAACGAGCTACTGCTGATTAAATTAAATGGCAAAGTGAACCCAGGAGATGTAATTAAAAAATGGAAGGCTTTAAAACGTAGACGAATTTTCTTTTAAATATATTTGAAATGTGATATGTATGTAAATACAGTATTTTATCATCATTGAATTTTATAAATAATACTAGTAATTAAAGTGAAGCTTAATTTATTTTGTTGAATTTTAAAGTTCAAACATTTGTTAAATATAAAATTACTTTTTACTATTACTTTGTTTTGAATTGATGAATTTTTCAACGTAATTGATAATTATGAAATTGTGTTACAAGTCATTTTTTTCCGTGTCTGTGAGCTGGGTAGTAGTTTTTTAAAACTGTCATTCAAATAAATTTTCATCCAATAACAATCATATGTCAAAAATACCTTAGAGGTTATCAAATTTCCAGAAGAATTGAAATAATTTTATTTAAGATATACTAAGTTTAATTTTGTAATTACTTATGCTAGAAGCTGAACAATACAAGAGGGGAAAATTCTGAAGGTGAGCTATTTAGTTAAAACTATATTATGTGCAGTTGTTTAAATGTTTGAGCAATTTTTTTTCTCATTGTTAACTAAAGTGTTCTTTTATGCATTTAAAAATAAACTCTGAAAAAAGCAGACTATGAATTTTGTTTCATTTAAACTCATCATTGGTTGAAATTAGTCATGTATATGCAAGTGTAATTTTTTTCATGCTTCAGTTTTAAATATTTGAGGAGGAGAAATGCATAAAATGAATATTGATAAATCTTCGATTTTACTTAGTTAGGGTTTAGAGTTTTTTAAAATGGTGTTTAACAAAAATGCTAAATTATGGCAACAATAAAATTTTAACTGCACTTAATTAGCTAGAGACAAAAGAACCTTCGAATGAAGAGACAGTAGAACATGTAATGCGAAGAACAGTATGATATCTCACAATTGCTTTGAGACGACTCAGTGCCTTTTAGTTAAAAAAAAAAAAAAAAAAAAAGCCCTAAACTTGAAAAAAGTGCCCTTTTTTTTAAAAAAACAGCACCCTGCCCTTATTTAATCCTGGGGCTAATTAATTAATTTATCCCGGGGGTAGCTTTGTTACACAAATAATGATGGCAAATTAAAAAAAAAAACTTCTGGTACAGCAGGGTTGAACGATTTAAATAGTGATTTAAATTAAACTAATTTTTTTAAAAAAATCATTGATTCAAATCGTGATGCAAATTGATTGAAAAAAAGATTCAAATCATGATTTTTAAAGATTAAAATTTTAAAAGTTTAAAAGAATGAATTCGATGGGCAAGGGCATGAAATAGAAAGAACAATAGACAAACAAATATTAATTATGAACAAACTTACCAATTTGAATGTGAATGATTTATAGTTAGTAAATGAAAAATATTTAAACAGTAAAAAAAATTAATCATAATAGCAATTTTCTGAGAAATAACAGGAGTATTTTTTTTTCCTGAAGAATTATTCTATGGTTGTTTAAAGTATTGTTTTGTTAAGACTAAAAAGGTATTCTTCTGAGGTTTGATATTTAGCCTCATTGGTTTCATTGTGACTGAAAAGTGAGAAAAGCTAAACTAAAATTTTGCAGCACTTTTGATTTCTTAGGTACGTTTTGCTCCAAAATACAAATCTTCATTTCGCACCCTTGCTACAAAAGTGCCACAACTCAAAAATTGTATTTTTTGAGCTTGAAAATTTTGCATTGAAAAATCAGCCGCCAGAGGGCAGTTATCAGTGGCGTAGCGTAGGGGGGGCAAAGGGGGCACTCGCCCCGGGCGGCACTTTGCTAGGGGTGGCAAATTCTGCAACAATTTTTTTTCATTAATATTATTTTTTTATGACAAATTATGCATAACTAAATCTGCATCAAAAGTTTTTTTATCCCCTCTCCCTTCAAATCAAACTGGTCTGCATGCAGCATGCAGTCCGTTATCACTGGCACATGGTGTGGGACAAATATCAGGAAATTTTGTAAGCGATAGAAAAACTGACAGAGAACGGCGAAAGCTTGAACACTCGGACAGACGCAGGAGCTTTGCTGATTGCAATGCAATCATTTTCTTTTGTGTGTTTTTTAGGCCTATGGAAGCCTGTACCGTAAAGTCGGGTTACTTGGACCCTAAGGGGTTACTTGAGCCCATTACAATAAAATGATAAAATCTAGGTTTGGTACTTATTAGTTGTAGACTTGCACGAAGTTCCTTGTTTCTCCTCTAGGTAGAAGCACTCTGCAGTTTCTAATGTTAGTACCAAACCCAGATTTTATTATTTTACTGCGGGCTCAAGTAACTTCCTTGTGGGTCCGAGTAACCCGACTTTATGGTAATGCAGGAAGTCAATGATGCGCAAATATATTTACAAACAGCGGGCTCAGCTTGTATCAGTGTGCATATAAAATAAATGCATTGCAGATGTTACTTACAGAGAAGAGATAAGAACTTGTAGAGGGTGCTATAAGTTATGCGAAAACTTTGTGCGAAGATCTCGGGATTTCAATGGATCGTCCCAGAAAAATAACGAAGAAACATATGTTTGGAGATGGAAGCAAAGATGCTGCCCTGACATATGAAAACGAACTGAGAAGAAAGTTATTTTCTTCTTTAGACAAAATAATGGTAGAAATTCTGGATAGATTTAAGCATTTACAGAATTTGGCAAACAAGTTTGCATTTCTCGTTCCAGCCAAGCTGCTAGACGTTGAAGACGGCAGCTTTGATATAGAGCACTTCAATAGCGATGTTGATGAAAACGAATTCAAGCTTGAACGAATGAGGCTAAGGACTTTCGCTACTGCCACGGGTGATATTGATGAATTGATGAAGTCAAGCCCACTCGATTTATTAAAATAAATATATAGTGGAAATCAGACTAGAAGCCTAATATAATCATACTTCTCAGAATCTTTCTCTCAATACCTATTAGCAATGCCAGTTGTGAGAGAAATTTTTCAAAATTGAAATTAATTAAAAATTACCTAAGATCAACCATGATTACCCTCAGATTATCCAATCTGGCAGTTTTGGCTATAGAGCATGAAACAACTGACTCAGTCGATTTTGATAGCGTTGTGAAAGATTTTGCTATGATGAAAAGTAGAAAAATAAAATTTTAGGTAAAGCAGTTTTTTCTTTTTTTTTTCTTTCCTTTTTTAAAAAGTATAAATCTATCAGGTATATTATAATTACAGCTTTTTTCCTTTTTCAATAAAAGAAAAAGAAATGCTACCAGTATGCTGTTTAATATTATTCTGCTTAAAATGTTTTCATTTAGGGAAAATATTCTCTCGCATATTTCAGTAATTTTAGAAAAAGATTTATTAGAATTTTTTGATCAGCATTTTCTGTTGTAGGATGAATACATTAAAATGTAAAACATGGTGTGGATTAAAAAAAAGAAAAAATCCTGTTTTCATTCAGTAAAAAATTAAAAATGTCATCATTTCTCGGGCGGGGGGGGGGGGCAGAAGAAAAGAGAAGGGGCGGCAAATAGGGTGCATGCCTCGGGCGGCAAAATCCTACGCTACGCAGCTGGCAGTTATGGCGTTTCGTTGCTATCAAGATACATAGGACCCTCCCACTAAAATGCCACATCTTGAGTTGTCCTCCAGCTGTCGTAGAGTAACGTGCATAACTAACGGTCATAGTTTGAGATGTATCGGTCTTCATATTGACAAATTCAAAAATACTAAAATGTGATTAGTCAGCCCGGGAAGTTTTTTGCAATTCCTGGAAAACGTAGTCTTTTGAGTTGTGGCACTTTTGTAGCAAGAGTGCAATACGAAAGAGGATGTATCTTTTCGATAAAATTAAACTGGATATTTTTTTGTTACATCAAGAAAGAGTAAGAATGATCACCTGAACCAGGCACTAAATCAAATGCTAGCAACAAGGTGATAGTATAATCTAAAGATTCAAATTGAGATTGTACAGATTTGGAAACAACAAAGCAGCTAAACTTGTTTCTATTTGTAAATCAGTAAACTTAACTCCTGTCACTAAAAAAAAAGTTTTCGACCTCAATCGAGGATTTTTGCTTTGTTTTTAGTTTTGAGCATCCTAGAAATAGATTAAAAGAGAAAGAATCAGTGTTCCATACTCTTTTCTATGAATTACAAAAACTCAGTAAGACATTAACTTAATTCAGAATTTGCAAGAAGCAATTAATGCATGGTCTAAAAGCGTGCTACGACTGTTAGTCCAAAGAAAACTAAGACGAAGTTCATGCGAATATCTATGCCCTGATTGAATTACAACTGTACCATTGGTTCCTCTGTGGAAATTTCTGAGAATTCTTTGTTGGTCAAAATTTTTGTCAAATCAGAATTTTCTATTATATCGCATTTGTCAAGGTCGCGAACACTTAGCGCCATCCCAGATATAAATATTATAAAACTATAGCATGGAAATTTTACCTCCAATATAACTTTATGCATGCGATCCAAATCTTTCAAATAAGCTTGAGTGTGTCCGTCATCATTATACATATGTAATACAGCAGTAGTAGCATGACATGCTTGAGCGATAACAGCACCTACTGGCCATTTGCACGTTTTTAACAGATCACCGCGAACAACTACATATTGCACCAGAGTTGAAGACATGACGCACAAATGTATTTCATTTCAAACCCATCAGAAAATGTCTTTTCTTCTTTTCAATTCGGGGTAATTACTACTTCCATTCGCAACTTTTCTTACACCACGCCACTCACGCAAATCATTTTATTTCTTTAGCCACCAGGGCTCTGTTGATGAAATCAGAGAAGTAGAAACAAAGTTTCTTCTCTTCAATGCACCTGAGCCAAAAAAAAAAAAAAGCTGACGACAGCCGTAGAACAGTGCTCCTAGAGTCTGCTCCCAACGTAAAACTTCACTCTACATATAGCTCGGGTGGGACAGCATAAACTAATGTGTGTGTAACTAAAATATTTATGACTAATCTAAGTCATGCTAAGTCTAATAAGTCATGCAAAGATCTAATGAGGCTCTACAAATGTTTATAACAAGTAATGACTGGAAAAATTTCACGAATAATTACTAATAATCACAAATTTGTAACGTTATGGAATCCGTAGCGAAGGAAATAAATCAATTCGGAATAAATTTTTAAGTAACTTTGATTATTTTAGTTTTTCAACCCAGCGTTTAACCCATTAATGCCTAGCGTCGCTTTTTGGGACGGTCCAAAAAGGGTCTGAATTTCCCCAAAATGAACATTTCAACCAAATAATAGTGTTCAATTAGTACCTTGGTATTGTTTCAATTTGTTATTTACAGATTGCAGCACAACACCATTGTAGAGTGTGTTCTGTAGCCGTTATATTATGATCTTTATTAAAAATTACATCGTTCACAATCTCAAGAACAAAAGCTAAGTTTTCACAGTTATTGCCAGCTTCCCAGGTTATGTTGGGTGCGTTCAGAGTGCTCGCCCGAGCTTCCTGGGAAGCCCGGGTTCTTCCCAAAGCGTCCAGAGCAGCAATTTGGGAAGCCCGAACCTCGCAAATGCCACACTAGCAGTGGCGTACATAGCGCCCCCGCGGTGCGGGGGAGGGCGCCAGAAGTATGGGGGCGCACTCTGAAAAAATAACACAAAAAAACTTTTTTCCCCCGTACTCAATGTCACTTCCAGGTGTTCCGAATGAAACCTGCAGCATTGATACGTCACATATGATGCATAACGTAATGATTTCCCCACCCACTCTGCCTTCTCCTGCATAACATATGCCCCTGTCCAACCTTTAAGAGCAAGAATCTGAGAGAGTGTCACGCCTGTGATTCATGACCTCTCAGATTTTCTCCCAAAAGTTACCAAATGTTTATTATCTTATTGAAAGACTAAATCCAGAATGTTTTGCTCTAAAGTTGAGTGGTTTAGTTTTTATGGACTCCTAAAGGTAAAGGTGCGGCATCAAAAATTAAGCGGATTTTCAAGACATGGAAGTTGCCGTGAACCAAAACTCTTACCAGGAACTGTTTAACTCCAATTTTCTTTTTGTATATGGAATATAGAAAATTGAAACTTTACAAAATGAATAATAATTTGTGGTAAGTTGTTGCCGTAAGGTCAGTGAAAGCCCTCAAAACAAGGCATTTTTGAAGTTTTTTAGCGTTTTTGAGGTCCAAAAACAGCTTGTACATTTCAGTTTGCACGGCAAAAGTAGTGTCATTTGAAAGACCAGTGTAAACACTTTAAAATAATGTATAAATAATCGAGGAAAGTTTAACGTGCTTTTAGTTGCATAAGGCCGAAATAGGAAAAATGTCATATTTTACCGATATTCAAACGGTCATAATTTCCTCTGCCAACAACATATTGAAATATTTTTTTTTTTTTTGCCAATGTCATACTCTATTCTTTGTCTTAACAGAACAGTTGAGTCCTTTGAGGTGAAATGTGAAAAAAATTTTTACGAAAAATGTACAGGAAAAAATACATTTTTTGTAAAAAAAATTTTCACATTTCGCCTTAAAGGACTCAACTGTTCTGTTAAGACAAAGAATAGAGTATGACATTGGCAAAAAAAATATTTCAATATGTTGTTGGCAGAGGAAGTTATGACCGTTTGAATATCGGTAAAATATGACATTTTTCATATTTCGGCCTTATACAACTAAAAGCACGTTGAACTTTCCTCGATTATTTATACACTAGCAGTACCCGCACGGCGATGCCCGTGCATTTAAATGGGAAGGAAGTCCACTGAATAAATTTAAATTCACTCCAACCCTCTGAAGAAAAATTATTATAGTTGAAGCGGTATATAGTAATTTGCCACTTTAGCGACATCGTATTTGTATGCTTGAATAAAAAATAAATGAAATATTTCTGCATAAATAAAAAATACTTCATATGATACTATATTAATGTATTTTACTACTCATACTGTCTGAAAACACTTTTTCAGATATATTATTAGAAAAAAGTCAACGCAAAAACAAAAATGTCAAATTGATAGTAATTGGCCACCTTAGCATAGTTATTGGCTATGAAACCATACAGTTATTGGCCATGTAAACATTCAATGTTATACTGGATTATTCATATATATATAGGAAAATATTATACCTTTACATGAATATAGTAAAGCATTATATGAAGATATTATACGGTTAACTGAATATATTTTCCATTCATTAAATATATTATAACACTATAGCATTCAATATCTTTCTCCATCTTTCCCTTTTCTATTTTTTGACTTCTCTTTATTTGTTCTAGTCTTCTTTAAAGCATTTTCTTTCTGTACGGCTGCTTGTCCATTCCGTTTTCTTTTCTTTTCTTTATTTTTCACTCTTTTTGCTGCTTTTCTTGTTCATTGTTTTTAATAGTTGCTCTATAACTCTCAGAAACTAAAATGAATGTTTTTTTTTGTCTATCCTATTAAGAAATTTTCTCCCACTTTTTGGCGCATTTTGTTGGTAATCATCGATAAATTTGCTACAATGAGTTGTTTTGTTTGAAGTAGGTGACGTATACCAATTTATAGGAGTTTTCAGCGGAGTTATCACAATTTTGTTGCTGCTGTCACATTATCTTCATTAGTCAGATTTGCATTTGTTCTTATAATTGCAGTCAGTATTTCAGTATTGATAGAGTTTTTAGAAAAATCATTCTGGGAAAAAAAGCGCCAAATTTTGTATAACGGTCATGTATTATTTAAAACTCCCTCGTGATATTTCGGTGCTTTTATCTTGTCCATTTCGCCTCCAAAAATATTTTGGAAGTCATATTTTGGAAGTCTTTTAGAGACATGAGTTTATTTAATACATTAAACTCTTCATTTGATTTTTCTGTTGCTAAACATTTAGAGCTATCAGTAGCGTTCTCATCATAGGGGGCTAATTACTATAATTTTCTGAAAATACTGTGAGAGTTATTGGCCACAACAAAACTTTAATTTTTAAGAATATATTCTTATATTACACCTCAAATTCACTTATTAGGCATCACAGCTATACATCTCACAGTATTTTAAAAGCTGTAAATGCATTGAGTTCTTTTAAAATGGCGCATAAAAAATTCTAGTCTTACCGTTTTCTCCACAACCTTTTAAACTACACTAAAAATCCTTTTAAAGTTCAAAACAATTCGCCAAATAAATCAAAAAAGACAGGAGATATACTCAAATTTAGTAAATTTTCAAGGCTTAACTCTATACGTAAATTTAAACCACTTAAGAAAGAGCAGCTTGTATGGAAAATGGATCTAGTGTTTCAGTCTTGCGTACAGAGTTAAGCCTTGAAAATCGACTAAATTTGATTAATTAATATTAGCCCGGTCAAAATAGACATTCGAGTTCGGAAAAATTCGCATAGAGCTGAAAATTGGTACAGACCTTAAGAACATCATTTTAAGTGAAATCTCAAAAGTCCTCATGAATCCCGGTGAAGCTAAAAATTTTATTCAAGGTCAAAGGTCAAAATTGAATTTTTTTTAAAAAATTGAAAAAAAAATCGTACGGTGCTAAAAATTGGTACAGACCTTAAATACATCATTATAAATGACATATAAAAAATTTAAATCGATCCCATTTGAACTAAACATTTTATGGAAGGTCAAAGGTCAAAATAAACAAAAAAAAATTAAAAAGCCAAAAAAATTCGCAGAGAGCTAAAAATTGGCACAGACATAAAATACATCATTATAAACAAAATATCAAAAATACTTATCGATCCCACTTAATCTAAACATTTTATGCAAGGTCAAAGGTCAAAAAAATGCTTTTTTTTCGTTTGCACAAACGTTAAGTGTTATCATAAAAAAGTGCATATAAAGTTTGTAAGTTATACAATACGTTCAAACGAAGTATTTATATCAAGTTCAACTCTGTCGGGTCCCAATTATGTGAAATTAGCAATATTAATATTACACCCCCCCCGCCCCGCCCCCGCCCCCGCCCCCACTCAATAGATAAGATGCCTCTGTAAAGCAAGTGCAATTTTTTTTTTAAGCATACATTATTTCCCTCTTTTCAGAAAATATTTTTCATTCAAAACAAATTTAAATGCATGCACATTATTTATTTAGGATAAAGAATGAGAAAATATTCTTACTTATTTCAGGAAAAGAAACACGTCTTTTAAGATGTTAATATAGCTTTTCCTCTCAGGCAAACATCACCAATTAGTTGACAGTAAGATTTTGGAATCCGTGCAGCCTTTTAAAGATGATTCTTGCACTCATTTAAAAGTCTCTTATATGCTTCACATGACCAAAAAGACAAAAATAAAAAAAAAGACTGGTAGTTTGAAATTAAAGTATCGCTATTTAAAGTAGGAGTCCTGTATGAGGAGCAGAATGACGACAAAATGAATGACACAAATATTATCAATTTTGATTATACTTCGAACTCTTGATTATCACATTTTTTTTAAATGCGTTTTAATTATACTTCAAGCTCTTGAATAGTAACATAATCTTCCATTTCTTCTTCCTCTTCTTGATCTTTAACTTCTAAAGAAGGCTCGAATGAAAAAGTGGGATCACTTACGTCTTCTTCACCAATATCATCGTCATCAGCATCGATTGCATTTGATTCCATATTGGAGCACGACTGGCCTTGGCAATTACTGCAAATTTTTGAGCAAATCAATCCGACTCTTCTGCAGCCACAATTATGACTGCATCCCTTCTTGCAATTGCAAAAAATAGTATGGAGAAGTTTTTCTGGAGCGGGTGTCAGTAGAGTCTGAATTGTGGCTCCAAAATGTTATCTTTCAGGATCCATCCCCAGTTTTCAGGGTCTAGTTCGTTGCCTAGCCATATTTGTACTTGGTAGTACACACGATATAAATGTTGATATGCAGCAGCAGATGTTGGAGGAAGACAGGATAATTGAACAGGTTTATTGTTACGTGTATTTTTCACGAAACAAGAATACCTGTACCTGTCAAGGGAATCGACTTTTTTTGGACCTCCATACATGGCAAGAAGAAAGCGAATTCCATTTGTGAGGATGAGATCGGGAGAACAGCTGATATTTTTGAAAACTTCAGCGCAATCAATTAAATCCTGATTTTTTTCAAATAATTTTAATATTTTCGTTTTGCCTCGCTTGTAAAACGCTGAGGTAGTATCACATCCAGTTACTGCATGTAAAAATAAGATGTGATCTTGACACTTTGGATATGAAGTTAAACTTTGTGATGAGTACAGTTTTGCTTCTTTTCCAGTTGTACCAGGTTTTAAAAAGTAAATAATTCTGTCAGTAGGAGTTCTTGCAGTCAGTATTATTAGCAAGTCGACATCTTCACCAACAATAATAGTGGTATTTGTGCTGAAATTTTCTAAAGCTGTTTCAATTATTAAAACATCAGCATCATTATTGGCTTGCTTCACAGAAATATGAGCAGCTTTTAATTTTTCTGAAAGCATTGAAATAAATCGAGACTTGTTATGTGTGTTGGCAAGAAATTGCTGCTGGTTTGTTGGAGAAGTCATGAATCTGTTAAAAAGAACATCAGAAGATGGAGATATTTTACTTATCCGACGACGTTGCTCTGAAGCTTTGATATTCTTAGTATGGTCAGAATATCCATCGAATATTACAAAAACGTTGTTACCAAAATGTCTATGAATATAATTGACGTACTTCTCAAAAATTGCATCGAATTTTTCATCTCGATCCCATACAACGCAATGTAAAAGATATCCACCATCGATGATGTAAGTATCTTCTTTATCGATTTCAACATGTACACATTGAAAGCAATCATAAATGGCTGATTTTTGTGTCTTACGCATTCCAATTGCATCGACGAGTGATAATGGATAAGGAGCCAATTCATACTTGAAAAATGTTTCAAGCTCATCGTCCAAATACTTAGAAATACACATTCGTTGAAACAGTAATACAGGATCTATTGGTACCTTTTCATCGTGAATTTTTATAGAGCTACTGACAGTTAAAAGAGGGAGAACTTTATCAACACGTTTCAATTTAATATTGTTGAAAGTCTGGCCAGACATTTTAGTCATAGAAAGAATTCCATTTTCACGAGCATTATGACAGTTAATGTTTTCATCGCCGACGACTCCACTTGAAATAGAAATTATGTCTTTAATCGTGGGAAAAGGGTCGTGTGATGAAAACCACTCCAGAAGTTTTTTGATGTCTTCAGTATCTCTTTTTACACGTGAATCACTTGCATTTACATGCTGATCTGTTGTGTTCCCCATGCTTACACTGGCAAGATCTTCCAATCCCTCGCATACAGTATTCATTGAATGCATGCTATAGACCCATTTACTTATGACACTCTCTTGTGTACTTCTTCCTCGAGCAATACCTCCGGCTGTTTTCATTGATTTCATCAGTGATTGCTCAATAATCATATCTGTCCAAGTTCCACAACTGAATTTAGCAGACCTTCTAACAGTGAAAAATCCTTGCTTGAAATTTCTAAAAACACTAGGGTCAATCAAATTTTCTAATTGCAGCATGTCCTGGAGATACAAATGAGCGGATTTGGCATAAGGAAAATGTCCTGAAGAGTGAAAATAAGGAAGCATTTCTTTAACACAATTTAAATGAGCTTGCCAATCTCCCATGCGTTCAGCTCTGATGAACTCCTTTGTGATCGACACCATATTGTTACAAATCTTGTAAATAGTTGTTGTTTTTCCTGCCTTGCATCATTTTCATTAGTTTTGGTTTTATCTGACGTCATGTTGCAAAAGTATCTGAAGATATCACTTTTATCACTTGTATACCGGCCCTGTAACGTTTTGTAGTTTTTACACTTGCCCTGCATTTAATAAGCGTGAAGACATTTTTCGCTCGGAGTGTTTTCTTTTTTTCCTTTTTCTTTTTATTGCTAGAACTTTCTCAATGGATTATTTCAAGTTATGAATGATTTGGAATACTCCGGGTTTTTCTGGAACATTATCGAAACTACGTTTCGAGTATAAATAGCTGGCCTTGAACACAAGTCAGTCAGTTCTTTTCAGATGTTGATTTCTGAGAGTGCTCGTTTTTATTCGCTTTGGGCGAATGTTGTTTTTGCTTTTGTAATTTCTTAATTACTGTTCACGTTAGATACGTGGTGCTGATTTACTGTTGAGAGTACAGTGTGCTGTTTGCTGCCTAATTGCTGGATGTTTAGCAATTGTTTCCTGCTCTTATTGTAAATAGTGTACATACTTGTAAATAAATTTATAGTTACTTCCTCAAGATTGGAATGCTCATTTGAAGAAAGTTGAAGGTGCTACGGACTCGTTACAATTTTGGCGCCCAACGTGGGGCATCTTCAAGGACTTTCTTGGAATTACCTGTGAATTCGGACTTTTCTTCCTAAGGACTTTTTGACTTCGGAATTTTATGATGATTACTCGAGCAATGGAGGAACAACTGCAAAAACTCCTTGATGCGATCAACGCTGTTAAAAGTGACATGACTGCTAATCAAGAACAATTAAAAAATGAACTGGCTACTAATCAAGAACAATTAAAAAATGACATGGCTGCGAATCAAGAACAATTAAAAAATGACATGGCTGCGAATCAAGAACAATTAAAAAATGACATGGCTGCGAATCAAGAACAATTAAAAATTGATCTGGCAACTAATCAAGAACAATTGAAAAATGATCTAGCTGAAGAAATTAAAAGCGATTTAACGTCAATGAAAAGTTTGGTGGAAACTAAATTTACCAACATGGAAAATAAAGTGGAGGCTCTAGAAGATCGAATCACCACAGTAGAAAACCATGTGGAAAAGAAAATTAAGGAACTTGAATCAAAGTTATCAGGATCCTGCAACAACTCAGATAGCGTTGAGAATCGAATCACCACAGTAGAAAACCATGTGGAAAAGAAAATTAAAGAACTGGAATCAAAGTTATCAGCATCCTGCAACAACTCAAGTGACTGTGTAGCTGCAGCTGGAACTTCTCGTCCATCCATCAAACTGGCCACGTTTGACGGGAAGACCTCGTGGAATATTTACAAGAAGCAGTTCCTCATCGTTGCAGAAGCAAACTCCTGGGACTCTTCCACGAAAGCCTGTCACCTTGCAGCCTCGCTGAGAGGGGATGCAGCCGACATACTACAGACCTTCCCAGAGGACAAGCACCGCGACTTCGATGCCTTATCATCGGCCTTGGAGCTTCGCTTTGGCGAAGCATGCCAAAAAGAATTCAGCCAACTCCAGCTGAAATCCAGACTCCAGAGGGCTGGAGAGACTCTACAAGTTTTTGCAGCAGACGTTGAGAGGCTTTCCCATCTCGCCTTCTCGGACTGTCCTTCGGGTGTTCGCGATAGCCTGGCCCTGAACTACTTCATAGATGGAGTGCGAAATCCAGAAATTCAGACGGCTCTCCGGATGGCGGACATCAAAGATCTTAAATCCGGTCTAGTCTACGCAATGAAGTTCGAGGCTGCACAGCAAATATCCCGCAAGGATCGCCATTCTATCAGGGGCTTGGAAGTGAGTGCCCAGGGTTCGAACTCAACTCGTCTCTCGGACATTGAGCGACAAATCAAAGAGATGTCGGGGACCCTGAAGAAGATTGCGGCTCGCAAAGACCAAGGTAGACAAACACTGAAGTGCTGGAAATGTGGCGGTGAGGGCCACGTACGAAAGAACTGCGAAGCTCGCCAAGAAAAGAAGAAGTCTCCCAAAGTTTTCCAGATTTCCCCAAGAAGTGGCGGCTGCAACGGACTCTTCATTTACGCTTATGTGAATGGGTTTCCCTGCGAAATGATTGTGGACACAGGAGCCAACGTTACCATTATTAAGACTGATGTGGCTCGTCAATTTGGACTCAAGATCTTATGGACGCCGCCCTGCGTTACTCTTCAGACTGTGACAGGTGACAAAATCGAGATTGAAGGAAAAGTGAACTTAGAAATAATGTTCGGAAGCGCCACTTACCATCACACGGCATTCGTCGCTGACATTACAGATCCCTTCATTCTCGGACTGGACTTTTTGAAAACATTTGATTTTTCTATCGACTTTAAAAATAATGAGCTGCACTCGATGAGGGAAGACATAGCAATTTTCAACGCTGAAAATAACTTAAAATCCGCTCATCAAATAATAGCCCAAACAGATTTAGTGATTCCCCCAAGATCAGAAATACTAATACCTGGCTCCATCAAGGAAAACAACAGCTTTAAATTCGGCCTAATTGAATATCCTAACCAGAGTAATAGCCCAAAAGGAGTACTAGTGGCATCTACGCTTGTGGACCTTTCAAGGAATGCAGTTCCTGTGAGAGTCGCCAATGTAAGTGAAAGACCGAGAAATATCAAGAAAGGAGAAGTGTTGGCAACTTGTACTCCCGTAAACTGCATCATCAGAAGAATTGATTCCTCCGAGACTGTGTCTTCCGAATCCTTGACTTCGAAATTAATTGGGAGTGCAGCATTATCGAAGGATCAAAGATACGCTGCGGAAAAATTGGTGGACAACTTCAAGCAGGTGTTTTCATCTACATCCGAGGATGTTGGTCGCACGAATTTAACGCAGCATAGGATCGACACTGGAGATCATCCCCCTATCAAGCAGCATCCAAGACGACTACCGTTCGCCAAGAAGGAAGAGGTTGAGATCCTCTTGAAAGAGATGCAGGAGAATGACGTCATCGAACCTTCATCCAGTCCTTGGGCATCCCCTATCGTCTTGGTCCGAAAGAAAGACGGCTCCACCAGATTTTGTGTTGACTACCGACGCCTGAATGACATCACCAAGAAGGACAGTTACCCTCTTCCACGGATCGATGACACTCTGGACACCCTTTCCGGACACAAGTGGTTTTCGACCCTGGATTTGAAGAGCGGCTACTGGCAGGTGGAGATACACCCCGACGACCGAGAGAAGACGGCGTTTACAACCTGACAAGGCTTGTGGCAGTTTAAAGTGATGCCCTTCGGCCTCTGCAATGCACCTGCCACGTTCGAGCGTCATGGAATCAGTGCTGCGAGGACTCTCTTATGAATCCTGTCTTGTCTACTTGGACGACATCATCATCATAGGACGCAGTTTTGAGGAACATTTGGCTAATCTTAGGAAGGTGCTGCAAAAGCTTAAGGAAGCCAACCTGAAGTTAAGCCCCAACAAATGTAATTTGTTCCGTCGGGAGGTGAACTACCTTGGTCACATTATCTCTTCTGATGGTGTGCGAACAGATCCGGATAAGGTATCCGCAGTCAAGAATTGGAGCCGCCCCGAAAATGTCCATCAGCTGCGAAGTTTCCTGGGGCTCTGCACGTACTACAGGAAGTTTGTGAAGAGTTTTTCCAACATTGCACGACCTTTGCATAAGCTGACGGAGAGCAAACAAAAATTTGAATGGTCCAAAGAATGCGAGGATGCATTTCTACAACTGAAGGAGGCTTTAACATCAACGCCTATTCTCTCTTATCCTCAGCCTGGAAAATCCTTCATACTTGACACTGATGCGAGCCACGAGAGCGTTGGAGCTGTTTTATCTCAAGAAATTGACGGTAACGAACATGTCATCGCATACTGGAGCAAATGCTTATCAAAGTCGGAGCGAAATTATTGTGTCACGAGAAAGGAATTGCTCGCCATAGTTAAAGCTGTAGAACATTTCCATCATTACCTCTACGGCCGTAAATTCCTGCTCCGGACCGATCATGCCTCTTTAACTTGGCTTTTGAATTTCAAGAATCCAGAGGGCCAGGTAGCCAGGTGGATACAGCGGCTTCAGGAATATGACATCGAGATTAAGCACCGAAAAGGTTCGTCACACGGTAATGCTGACGCATTATCAAGAAGACCTTGTTCCGAGAACTGCCATTATTGCTCCCGAATTGAGAAACAGTACGGGATGACAATCCCTACTGCCTGTCAAGTTACTGCTACTTCATCATCTTCAGATCCTGATCCATGGAGTGACGACCAAGTTAGAAAAGATCAGCTTGAAGACCCAGACCTAACGCCTATCATAGAGTTAATGGAAAAGGACAGTCGGCGACCTAGTTGGCAAGACGTTTCTATCTACAGTCCTGCAACGAAGAGATACTGGGCTCTATGGAAATCTCTCCAGTTGCGAAATGGCGTCCTGTATCGGAAATGGGAATCTGACGATGGTAAAGCATTCAAATGGCAGTTACTCCTTCCCAGATCAAGAATTCCGGACGTTCTGAAGGAATTGCACAGTAGTCCGACTGGAGGACACTTTGGTATCTTGAAAACCCTCCACAAGGTTCGAGAGCGCTTCTTCTGGAGCAAGGCGAAGGATGATGTAGAGAAGTGGTGTCATTCTTGTGACGCCTGTGCTGCCCGTAAAGGACCGAAGAGAAGAAGCCGCGGGAAGCTACATCTTTACAACGTAGGAGCTCCTTTCGAACGAATCGGGATCGACATTCTTGGTCCTCTACCGAAAACTACTGATGGGAACAAATACATCCTCGTTTCCATTGACTATTTCACCAAATGGCCCGAAGCATATTCCATTCCGGATCAAGAAGCTACCACTGTAGCAGAGACTCTAGTCCAGCATTGGATCTCGAGATATGGGACACCTTTGCAGATCCATTCCGATCAGGGGAGAAACTTTATCTCTGCTGTGTTTAAGGGCCTGTGTGATATCCTCAAAATTGAGAAAACTCGAACGACACCACTACACCCACAATCGGACGGCATGGTGGAGAGATTCAACAGGACAATCCTTAATAATCTCTCGCTTATGGTCTCCAAAAATCAACAGGATTGGGACAAGAAACTTCCTCTGTTCCTGCTGGCCTACCGCAGTGCTGTCCACGAGACCACCGGATATTCCCCATCACAGATGCTCTTCGGCCGAGAGCTTCGGCTACCTTGTGATCTCGTCTTCGGTCTCCCTCCAGATGCGCCTTCATCGCCTGAGGAATACGTCCAGGATCTCCAGGCCCGGTTGGAGGACGTTCATCACTTCGCACGGGAGCGAATCAACATCGCGACGGAGAAGATGAAGACCCGATACGACACAAGGTCCACTGGTCATGACTTTCAAGAAGGTGACAAAGTATGGCTATGGAATCCCATCCGACGTAAAGGTCTGTCACCCAAATTGCAGTCGCATTGGGATGGACCTTACACAGTTCTCCACCGGCTGAACGACGTCGTAGTGAGGATCCAGAAGTCATCACATTCAAAACCTAGGGTTGTCCATTATGATCGGCTAGCCCCATACTATGGCCATAGTTCGTAAAGTAAATCTAAAGCTACCATGGTAATTTGTTTGTAAATTTTGTATATAACTTTTGCCTTTAATTGTCTGTAATATTACTCCATCAATGTTATTATTTCCTTCATGTTCTCATTGTTATTGTTTATCATGTTTATGATTGGTCATCATGTAATGTGTGCACCTGTAAATTTTCCCTTGCTTCCTTTCTGGGGATTGTACTGCCCGGGACGTGCAGTCCTTAGGAAGGGGGCAATGTTACAAATCTTGTAAATAGTTGTTGTTTTTCCTGCCTTGCATCATTTTCATTAGTTTTGGTTTTATCTGACGTCATGTTGCAAAAGTATCTGAAGATATCACTTTTATCACTTGTATACCGGCCCTGTAACGTTTTGTAGTTTTTACACTTGCCCTGCATTTAATAAGCGTGAAGACATTTTTCGCTCGGAGTGTTTTCTTTTTTTCCTTTTTCTTTTTATTGCTAGAACTTTCTCAATGGATTATTTCAAGTTATGAATGATTTGGAATACTCCGGGTTTTTCTGGAACATTATCGAAACTACGTTTCGAGTATAAATAGCTGGCCTTGAACACAAGTCAGTCAGTTCTTTTCAGATGTTGATTTCTGAGAGTGCTCGTTTTTATTCGCTTTGGGCGAATGTTGTTTTTGCTTTTGTAATTTCTTAATTACTGTTCACGTTAGATACGTGGTGCTGATTTACTGTTGAGAGTACAGTGTGCTGTTTGCTGCCTAATTGCTGGATGTTTAGCAATTGTTTCCTGCTCTTATTGTAAATAGTGTACATACTTGTAAATAAATTTATAGTTACTTCCTCAAGATTGGAATGCTCATTTGAAGAAAGTTGAAGGTGCTACGGACTCGTTACAATATGAAAATATTGAATCCATAATTTTGCTGTTGAGCCTCGTTTGTCATATTGCTTGAATATGTTATTGCATCGCAAAAGTAATTCTTTGGCTGTTTCATTGAAATTTTCAATATCATTATATGATAGAGTGCTATTTTGTACATCTTCAATAGTTTTTTGAAGAATTTTGTGCATATCATCAATAACAACTTCTTTTGACATTATTGTTGCTAAAGTGAGAATCATTTTAGGAGGGGGGGGGTTGTGACCCCCACGACCCACCCACTGAATACCCATTTGTTTGTGCATAATTATATAATTTTCAAACTTTGTCACCATTATTTTTACAATAACACTTACCGTTTAATAAATATTAGGGAAAAATCAATTTTGACATTTGGCCTTGAATAAAATTTTTTGCTCAACCGGGATGGTTGGGGACTTTTGACACTTTAATTATAATGACGTTTTTAACAATATTTATGTTAATTGCATTGTCAAAGTACCAAATTCGAGTAAAAATAATGGGTCTAAGGGGATTTTTTCGAAATTTATCTCCCCAAATGCCGTTTTCGGCTATTTTTTGTAGCTTTAGGGGGGAGGGTATGACCTCCATGACCCATATTCGGAATCCTCACTTGTTTGTACACAATTGTATACTTTTCAAACTTTGTAACCTCTATTTTTTCGCTTCCAATTACCGTTTAGGAGATATATATGAAAAATCGATTTTTTGACCTTTGACCTTGAATAAAATTTTTAGCTCCACCGGGATTCATGAGGACTTTTGAGATTTCACTTATAATGATGTCCTTAAGGTCTGTACCAATTTTCAGCTCTATGCGAATTTTTCCGAACTTTCGCGTTTTTTTCGTCTATTTTGACCGGGCTATATCTCCTGTCCTAATTAACGGACAAAAACGTGCTACAACTTTTCTTTTTCAGAAAAAAAAACCCTTTCCAGTGATATATAACACTTTGGGGTGAGGGAAGGTTTTCCCGCCTCAATTATGGCGGATACACCAAAAATGAGACTAATTAATTAATTTAAAAATAACTAATTCGAAATTTAAAATTTGGCTTTCGAGGTGCATTTTACTGGGATACGTTCGAATTTTTGAGCCAAGTTTCAGGTCTGTGGGTGCTGTGGGGGCTTCTGGCCAGCGGTTACAAACGTACAAACAAACGAACACCGTCATCTTTATATATATAGACTAGCAGTACCCGCACGGCGATGCCCGTGCAAAAAAGTAAAGAAAGTCAACTGAATAAATTTAAATTCACTCCACCCTCTTAAGTAAAATTATTATATTCTTTAATTCAAATGTGCACCACGACCTTTTAAAATATATTGATGACACTTTTAATGCCATTTCAGTTTGTAGTGTTCAATGCGAGGATTATTTTAGTTTTAAAGACTTTTTTCTTCTTTTCGTGTGTGTGTGAGGAACTTATTTATTTTTAAGCGAAATTTTTACGTTTCAATGGAACTTTTGACATAACTGTAGAGCCAAGATTTTCGAAAACTTTCAACGACCACAGCAATATTGCCCTTAAAATTTAATATAATTCACCGATTTAACCGTAATTTCAATGTAAAATTGGTCGCCAAATCTAAATTTATTAACATAGGGAACCGATTGTATCAGGTAGATCAGCTACAACCATTCTTCCATGATTTTAATGTGAACATTAAAAGGAAAGAAATATAATGTCTTTAGTACCATCTCTTTGAAAAGATTACAATCTAACAGTGACTCTCAAATAATCAAGATTTCACTGGCCTGGAAGTTTGGAAAATTTCCCGGTTAACTGAATAGCGGTGTTACAGAAAATGTCAGAATGGAACTATTATTATTAAAAATTTAGTGTGCATTAAATACATGTTTTAAACATGCAATAAAATACGCTTTAAACTGCAAACAACTACTGTTCCTTCCCAGACCGTTTTATTTTTCTTTGAGTTGGAGAAAGTAGTGTTTCACTGGCTGGGAGGTTTGGTAAATTTCCTGATTGTCGCCAAACTTTACGACGCCAAATGCGAAGAGGAACTGAACAGACATCCCTAAATTTTTAACAATGATAGTTCCATTGTGACATTTTCGGGAACCCCGAATTTTGAGGAAGTCAACTTAATAAATTTAAATTCACTTTAACCTCCTCTGAAGAAAAAATATTATGTCCTTTAGTTCAAATGCGCTCCACAACCTTTTAAATTCCACTTAAAGTCATGTTAAAGTTTAAATCAATTCGCCAAATAAATATAAGAGACAGAAAGTTAAGTAAGTAACAGGAGATATTAATTAATCAAATTGAATAAATTTTCAAGGCTTAAATCTATACGCAAATTTAAACCACAAAGTAACTTCAGGGACAAAAGAGCAGCTGATCAGGAAAATGGCTCTAGTGTTTCAGTTCTGCGTAGAGTTAGGCCTTGAAAATTGACTAAATTTGATTAATTAATATCTCCTGTCCTAATTAACGGACAGAAACGTGCTAAAACTTTTCTTTTTCAGAAAA
>JAXGGA010013380.1:0-35439 GCA_038373865.1 Uloborus plumipes | reverse complement strand
TTGCACTACCCTAAAAGACCCAAACAACATATTAAAAATTCAGAACTACATCGCGATTTGCGATTTTAATGTCTAATTTGACTGGACTATTATAACACCTTAAAATGTAGAATTTTAGATCTATTTTTCAAAAATTTTCCCGGTGGAGAAACCCTCGGACTCCCAGAAATTGCAGATATCCCATACTCCATTGAAAATAGTCACTGTATCATTCTTCTCATCCTCATACATAACCCCCTTCAAGATCAATCAAAAGAAAAAAAAAGAAAAGAAAGAAAGAAGAAGAAAAGAAAGAAAGAAGATAGCATGAGGTAAAAAACCGACGTTCAAAAATGAGGTTCTGTATTAACAAAAAAAAACCCACATAGGTGACAAAAATGTACTCTGCCGTGGGGAGGTAAACGGCAATATCTGCAAAAATGAATTTTCGAGATATTTGAAGAAACGCGTTGTTGATTTCCCACAAAGATCAATAAAACACTGAACTTTGAACATAGGCGATACTATATGTTTATACCAATATATTTTTTGGGTAATCGATTGAATTTTGATTTTGCAATCGCATAGAGAGATAAAGCAGATACTGCCGTTTACCTGCCCTTTTCACTCGTGATTGTCATACGGAATTGACTGGCAGTCGGCAGTAACTGCACAGTATGCTACTAAATGTCCAGTATTTACATATTCGACAATATGCGGAGTAGATATGTTATTACGAAATATATTATTGCATAGTGAATGATATGTTTCATTAAAAAAAATATACATATATACCGTGTATTCACTTGATATAGATTTAATATAAACGAACGCAAAATATAATTAAAAAATATAATGAAACTGTATTGTATTATGAAGCAAAATATGAAGCAAAACTTGAAGATTCTTCAGCCATTTTTACTTCCTTTTACTTAGTAAAGGAAGTACTGTCGTCCCGGATTAATCGGGTAACGGATAAACGAATGGCCCGCTTATACGAATAAAACATCCCGGAATCGATGCCATAGATGCAATATTAAAAATGCCCGCTTAATCAAATACCCCGCTTAATCGAATAATATTTCTTGGAACCGACAGTATTCGTTTAAGCGGGGCCGATAGTATTGTGATCACGAAGAACATTTCACTCAAATTTCGGTCTAAATTTTGATTTTGCTCACCCCCGAATGAATGTTGAGTAGTTTTTTCGACCTATCAGCACTTGCATGCCTGTACCTGCCAACCTTTAAACAGCCGAAATATCCTTTTCGACCATGCCCCAGTTAATTACGACGAGTCTTCTCGTGAAGTCTGTATGTTCGTATGTATGTGCGTATGTATGTCGCATAACTCAAAAACTGCATGGCGTAAAAGCTTCTAGTTAGGTATGCAGACTCTGAGGGCGTCTAGTTGTGCTCCTCCCTTGTGGTTGCATTCGAATGTGCCCAAGGAGGTAAATCAATGTTAATTTCAATGCAGATTGAGTGATGTGATTTGGTGCAACCACTTGGCGATATATCGCCAAACTTTTGGCCGCCAAGTGTTTGCCGACAAGTTGGCGACAAATTTGGCGAAATTTTTTAAATTTATTTTTTTAAATTTGGATTCAATTTGGCGCTATTGGGCCCATTTTGCGAAAAATTCATTATCATGTTATAATCGGCGGTATTTGGAACATAAAACATTGCAAATCATTATTTTGCATTGATTCTTGACTAAATGGTGGTGTAAATGTTTGAATTGTTATCTTGCTCACTCTAAAGCACTATTTTAACACTTAAGGCATTTATTATGAAATTTAAACGTAAAAGGAAGTAGTGTGGTGTTTACACCATATTTTTCAAAATTACTACAAATCAATTAATGCTTTGTACTTTGCATCAAAACAAGAAATCCTTTTGAAAAAAGGAGCGCTTGAAATGCTTGTTTTGCTGACGATTATTTTCATAGAACTATTAAAAATGCAACAGCTTGGTATTAAACTGCAAAACTATCGTCTGTTAGTATGAAAGCAACTGTAATTAAAAGAAAACAAAACAATGTAAATAAAATCATTTCATTGCTGTATTTTTGTTTGTCATCATCAAGTTTTGCTTGTGTATCTATGAAATCGTGAAAAATATCATCTGCTAGTGGAGAAAAACTTTGAGAGAAATAAATCTGGTATGGACCCCACACTACTTCCTTTTACGTGTTAATTTCTTAGTAGATGCCTTAGTGTTAAAATAGTACTTGAAGTGAGCAAGATAACAATTCAAACATTTACACCCTAATTTTCCACGAAACAATGCAAAAAATGATTTACAATGATTCATTTTCTAAATATCGCCGATTTCAGCATCATTCGGTGGATTTTTCGCAAAATACCGCCAATAGCGCTAAATTTAACTCAAACTCATAAAATATTTTTTTCGCCAAATTTGTCGCCAACTTGGCGATATATCGCCAATTTATATCACTTAAGTCTGCATTGATATTAACACTGATTCCCCCCAAAAAGGAATAAAACACCCCCTTGGGAACATTCAAATGCAACCAATGACCTCCCGTGACCTCCCATTAAGGCACCCCTACTTTCGCTCAGTTTAGGTACAAAGAAAAACGGTTTTTGCGGCTTGATGCAAGTTTTGCACAGCGATTCATATTATGTTCATCCTGCAGAAATGCAGATACTACAATTTACCTGCCCAAAGTAACGAAAAACGCAGTTACTGCTAATTACCATTGATTAAAAAACACTTTTTTTCATCGGAAACCAAAAAAAGATGCTTGTACTATAAAACTAATGTAACATAGATTTCAAAAATGCAAAAAAAAAAAAAAAATCGAAAAATTTGCAGTTACTGCCCTTAACCTGCCCACAGCAGTTCTGTTGTGATTACAGCAATGTTTTCCTTACTACAAAGGAGCTATATAGCTAAAATGACTTAGGGCGACGGTCGGTTCTAATTCCGATAATGAATATAGGATTTTATATTGTCACGCCGTTTCAGAATTCACATCTATTTAATGGGTTGTATTTACAATCCATTTATTTCTTTTTAAATTTTAATCGTGGAGAGGGGCGGCATTTTGCATTTTTGTCCGTGGTGGCAAAACTGTTAGGGCCGCCCCTGCTGGCGGTAACTGGGCGTCAAAACTAACTGTGCCAACGCATCACAGCGCCAAAGACTAGATGCTTTATCGGGGGATCGCACTGGGTCTGCAAAAGGCGTTTTCTCGCTTACTCTCACCCCGTTGGAAAGAAAAAAAAAAACATTCCAATTCTAATTAAAAGTTCCATTCTTAGGAAATAACATGAAAAAAAGTTCATTTTTAGGGATATTCAGCTTGTATTTTCATGAAAATCTTCTGAGCAAAAATAATTTTTCAATCGACCATCATTCGCTTCTCTGCCCCCTTCCCCTCCCCTGTACCAGCCGTCTATGCCTTATCCCATCCACAAACCACTCCTTGAAAATCCTTGGGAAAGGAAATTGAAAACAAAGAAACCTCATTGTTCTCAAAAATTCAATTTATTTCTTCATGGCTAATGTACCCCTTACGTAATGATACGAATCATTTTTTTTTCTTTCTTTCTGTTTGAATGTCAGTGCGGTCAAAATTCAAGCACTGTGTGGTCCGACAGGTCACTCCTCTCCTGCACACTTTCATGCATAGGATTTGATTAAAAACAAAGTTCGAGGCCATCTATTCTTTCTCACAAAACCGCAAAATTAAATTTTTTTAAATTTATTTATTTATTTATTTTTTCCCCTATTTCCACATCCTTTCAGCCAGATGAAACAGAAAAACAAATGGAGCAGTTTTAATGAAGAAAAAGAGAGAACTCTTGCGAATGGGGAGAATACATGGGGAATGAAAATGAAATGCAAAAACAATTCACGAAGAAGAAGAGAGAGAAGAGTTGAAAAAAGGAACCGCTAGGTTTCCAAGGTTTCCACCTTTCTGGAAATGAGAGCTAACGGTTCGGGTCTCGCATCACTACCCACCAGGGGGAAAGAAATTCACGGTCATTTCAAGAACTTTTCTAGACACTGACCTGTGCAAGTTCAATGTCCAACACGAGTCTGGCATCTTATTTTGCATGAATGCAGAAGCAACACCTTTAGAGGAAATGTGGATAGCTATTGAATGCGTCACAGAAAATTAAAAATAAATTTGATGCAAAAAAAGAAAATGGAATTTGGCATTTCGAATTCAAATTATGTTTTTCGCAATGACGAATTGCGATAGGTGTTTGTGTGAGTTGCCATCTGTGTGTATGTTGGGCGGGGAGGGGGGGGGTTAGCGTGAGTGTGTGTGTGCGTGTATGCGTATGTGTGTGTATGTGTGTTCTCAAAAAGTTTGCCATATACCAAGAACTGGCTACCCTTAAGAAAGAAAGAAAAAAAAAGACAGCTTGAATTCAAATTGTTTTTCGCAAATACCCCCATTGATAGGTGTGCATGTGTGTTTCCGTGTGTGTGTGTGCTTCTTCTCCACCGTACAGGACATGGGCGCCACCATGTCCTGAATGGTGGTGACGGAACAGGGGTGGTGGACGTCCCGGGAGGTGGTGCAACGGGACGCCCTAAGCAGACTTACAGTTCTATCTGAAAAGGGGACTTCACGACGCCAAAGGTCCAAAAAGAAAATTAATAGCAATTTGTCATTGCTAGAAAATGATTAACAAAAAAGCACGCTTGGTGGAAGAGTCCATTATTAGAGATAACACTGCATAACAGTTTCACGAGGTAAAATGCAATGAGGGCCGCCGAGAGCCACAGCGGGCCCTTTGTCAAATCGGTCTCGCGGTGCCCCCTTCTCCCATAAAATTTATAAAATTTGTACATTCCGCTTCCGAACCGGGACCCTCAGTTTCCGACTGGCCCGTCATTCGGGCAATTAGAGAGGAGGGTCAATACCCCCTCTTTCGGCTTTGGGAAGTTAATGCTTTTACCCATAAATGGGCGTGGTTTGAGCTGTTTTTGGTACAATTACAATTGAGTACATGCCCTTTGCCCCCTCTCCCCTGGAAAAATTCGGAGTCATGGACCTGGCTTCCTACTAGATTGACATGTCCTCTCGTCGGCCCTGAATATCACAAACATTGCAAAAAAGGTGTGTGTCTGTCCCTAACTTAAATGTATTGAAAGTATCAACTGCTTATTATGGAAGCAGATCCCAAACTTTTTAGTCCGCGAAACCCTTAGTGCTTCGACTTTACTTCAAGGAGCCCCATTACTATTTGGGACCAGAAGACAAAGTGTTTTAACTATCTAGGAGTTCTGCCGTGGGCTGGTAAAGGGCAGTAACTGACAAATTGTCAATTTTCATTTTTTTTTTTTTTTTTTTTTGCATTTTAAAGATCTATATTACTTTAGTTTTATGGTACAAACACGCTTATTTGGTTTCCACGAAAAGAAAAGCATATTTTCATTAGTGGTAATTAGCAGTAACTGCGTTTATCGCTACATTAAGCAGGCAAACGTCAGTACCTATACAGGGTGTCCAATAGCTAATTTCTAAACCGTTAGAGATAAGCAATTAGTTCATTTAGGAAAAAAATCTCTAAATTACGAAAGGAATTTGGATCTATGATTTTTTTTTTTTTTTAAATAAAATTTTGAAAGAGTTACGAAATTTGAATTTTTATACTGGTACCCATTTGTATCAATCATAGTTAGTAAAACATTCTTGACACTGTAACGTTTAAAACTAAAAGAAAAAATCACTCTTCTACGACAAAAGTTGACCAAGTTATGACGTTTTGAAAAATCAAGATTTTGAAGGTTTTTATGGGAGGTACGTATTTTAGTCGCTTTTCCACTAGAAGAGACTCCGTTTTGCACAGTTGACTGCAAACTAGTCGTTTTTGCACATATGTTTTCAAAAATAGTCGCATATTCGCCTCTGCTTCAAAATAGCCGCTTTAGTAGTTTTTTAGTCGCTTGTGGCAGTGCTTTTTTTTTTTTTTTTTTGGAAATCTTATTTTGCATTTATATCGAAACAGAGTAGTGTTAAGAAATCGAATTGAAGCATTTATGATTAGCTAGTCCGTTACAGCCCAGTGCTATATTTATAGATCACCTCTTATAAAACTCCTCACTGAAAACTGTACCTTTTTATCATTTATTATTCGTATTGGACTGTTTCCTATTTTAAAATTGGTTCAATAGGGCGGTAACGGGTTAATTAAACTGTCAAAAAGAAAGTACAGTTGAAACGAGAACAGTACTCTAAAACCAGGGGCGGAGACACCGCGATATAATCGCAGACAAGGAAAACCTCTTACGGGCAGATATGTTCTGAACCAATAAAATATTTTTACAACGTCCGTAGAGAGCCTTCGGGGTTTTTTTTACGTGATTAAACTCGGATTTATAGACATGCTTTACCCTTTCTAAGGCACCACGAAAATGAATTTTCTTGAAAGGGCGTTTACTGCGCGTATGCTAAGGGACATCTTTCATAAATTTCGTATTCCCGAGTACGCAGATAAGGATACGAGCACTGCGCCTACTTAGACTAGCAGGGCTTACCAAATAGTTCCTTTTGCCCCTAAAATTCATTTTTCTTTTTTATTAGCATTTTAATTTATCTTTTTTATATTATATCGAATTTTAATGGAAAGCTGTTTTAGTTTATTGTTCAGATTTCGGTCTGTTTTCGCTTGTTCTTCAAAAATAGCTTTAAAAATGTATTTCAACTGTGGTCAAACATGGCGCCCTATTGAAACTGGCATTTTTGCACCAACTGTGTGGGTGTTCTTTTTCTCTCTCTACATCCCTACAGCTATTTTTTGTTGTTTTAAGAGAAGAGAAGTCTCTTTTCTTTTTTTTCATTCATTTTGTAAGCCCTTTTTTTTTGCCGCCAAGATCATAACGGGAAAGTTCTTTTTGTTCTTTTTGTTGAATCATGCGCATGAAAGCATGAAATTCACTTTTCTGGACTAGGTGCTCGCGCTAAATTTTCTACAAGACATAGAACCGTGAACATCCACTTTTTTTTTCAACTTTCGATTGTTTCATACGCTTAGTCGTTTTCCTTCCTTTTTTTTTTGTTTTGCAATGACAAATTGCAAAATGTTGTCTTTTTGGACGCCAAACGTTGTGTAGTACCGCTTTCAAATTGGCAGTCTACCAACGTCTCACATCCCGGACTTTCTCGCTGGCCCCTGGGAGATACCATCTGTTGAGTTTCTAGGAAACCAATTTTGGCGTACAGGTGTGTGTCCCTAGCGGTTTTTAGACCAGGGAACCTTGTTATTGTAAGCCAGTACTTTATCCACCGAGTCAAAAGGACTCGGTTGCAAATTTGAGTTACTTTAATTTTTTTAAATGGAATTACCGTAAACGCAGGCTACTTTAGCCCCTAGGTTCCTTTGTTTGCCCAACCTTTTGGACTGATTCAGCGCTCTCTGCTGAGCTTCATGTTGCAGTTTAAAAAAAAAAAAATCTACAGTATGGCGTAGTTGGTGCTGTTCTTTAGGAAGAGGAGCAGATCCCTCATTTAAAGGGGGGGGGGGCTGGGAAAATTAATGTGTTTCTGTAAGTTAGGACGTAATTTATGCTGCAATACACCACCACCTCGTTTATTCCATCCATAGACTGCAGTTTCATGCATAGTATGCACTCATCAGCATGGAATAGAAATGAAACAAGCTGGAGGCAAAAATCCTCTTATAGAGCAAATAGAGCCAACGAAAACTGGTAGCTTATGTGAAATTAGAACACCATTTAGTCAAACCATTCAACCATTTAGTTACTTACTGCTTTTGTAATTTATGTTGTTGTTTTTTTTTCCAATATACAGAACACACCGCTTAATATGATCACATTTGAAGGCAAGTGATTTGATAACAATAACCAATTGATTATAATATACGATAAAAATTGAATGGTGATTTCTGCAGATGATTTTAGTTCGTGTGTTCTTACAAAGTGAATGTAGTTACCGAAAAAATGTAGTAGCAATATACGATAAAAATTGAATGATGATTTCTGCAGATGATTTTAGTTCGTGTGTTCTTACAAAGTGAATGTAGTTACCGAAAAAATATAGTAGCAATATACGATAAAAATTGAATGGTGATTTCTGCAGATGATTTTAGTTCGTGTGTTCTTACAAAGTGAATGTAGTTACCGAAAAAATATAATAGCAATATACGATAAAAATTGAATGGTGATTTCTGCAGATGATTTTAGTTTGTGTGTTCTTACAAAGTGAATGTAGTTACCAAAAAGATATAGTAGCAAGGAAAACACGGCAAACTAATACAGTAGGTAAGTTATTGATTTCCAGAGAAATCTGCTATTTCTCAGCCACAATCCGATTATAAAATGTTCATAATCATGCTGCTTACGAAGCTGTTAGGTAACCCCTCCCCCCACTTTTGGATACATGCTCAGCAGAATCCGATGTAGAAGTTAGATCTTTGATAACGGCTTCCCAAATATCGTCAGCTGTCTATGCAGTACAAGTACTCCACTTCTCCCAAAAATCTCCATCCAAGATTTGAAATCCTTAACCTTCATCATCTGACGGACTGAACATATTTCTTCTATTTCTGTTACCACAACTACATCATTGTTGGTACCCAGTTTTGTACGTCCTCCACGTTTAAAGCAATTTCTAATTGCTTAATCTTCTTTCCAGGATAAGACAAGTACTAAGATTAAATTGAAAATTTAAGCAAATCCTGAACCTACTTGCCGATCTCATATTAAAACGACTTCTCTGGTCATAAAGCATTTTAAATCTAAACATATTGTTTTCGAGAGGATATGGTAAACACGGAAAAGGAAAGATAATCCTTACTAGTAAAATTTACAAGTCGCAAAAGCAGAATAAAGAAGGAAAATTGAAAATTCTTACTCTAAAATCAATAACAACTATATTAATTGTTAACAAATAAAAAACTTTCAACAGATAAACATTTTAAATCATCGAGTTTTCTTTCCTCGTCTCCAAACAATGACATAGATTTCCAATCCTGTAGATTTAAGCCTTAGCCGCATTTGCTGAAAACATTGTTACAAATCTTGTAAATAGTTGTGGTTTTTCCTGCCTTGCTTTATTTTCATTAGTTTTGGTTTTATCTGGCGACATGTTGCAAATGTATCTGAAGATATCACTTTTATCATCTGTATACCGGCCCTGAAACACTTTGTAGTTTTTACACTTGCCCTAACTTTGATAAGCATGAAGACATTTTTCGCTCGGAGTGATTTTTCTTTTTATTTGCTGGAACTTTCGTGAATGAATTGTTCAAGTTATGAATAATTTGGAATACTCCAGATTTTACTAGAATGTTGTGGGGAATTCGTTTCGTGTATAAATAGCTGGCCTTGAACACAGTCAGTTAGTTCTTTTCAGATTTTGATTTCTGAGAGTGCTCGTTTTTATTCGCTTTGGGCGAATGTTGTTTTTGCTTTTGTAATTTCTTAATTACTGTTCACGTTAGATACGTGGTGCTGAGTTACTGTTGAGAGTACAGTGTACTGTTTGCTGCCTAATTGCTGGATGTTTAGCAATTGTTTCCTGCTCTTATTGTAAATAGTCTACATACTTGTAAATAAATTTATAGTTACTTCCTCAAGATTGGAATGCTCATTTGAAGAAAGTTGAAGGTGCTACGGACTCGTTACAATTTTGGCGCCCAACGTGGGGCATCTTCAAGGACTTTCTTGGAATTACCTGTGAACTCGGACTTTTCTTCCTAAGGTCTTTTTGACTTCAGAATTTTATGGTGATTACTCGAGCAATGGAGGAACAACTGAAAAAACTCCTTGACGCGATCAACGCTGTTAAAAGTGACATGACTGCGAGCATGGCTGCGAATCAAGAGCAAATAAAGAATGATATGGCGACTCTGGCTACTAATCAAGAACAATTAAAGAGTGATTTAACCGCTAGCATAACTTCAAGTCAAGAAGAAATTAAGAATGATTTAACCGCTAGCATAACTTCAAGTCAAGAAGAAATTAAGAATGAGTTAACCGCTAGCATAACTTCAAGTCAAGAAGAAATTAAGAGCGATTTAACGTCAATGAAAAGTTTGGTGGAAAGTAAATTTGCCAATATGGAAAATAAAGTGGAGGCTCTAGAAGAAAAAGTTGACAGCGTTGAGGATCGAATCACCACAGTAGAAAACCATGTGGAAAAGAAAATTAAAGAACTTGAATCAAAGTTATCAGGCTCCTGCAACAACTCAGACAGCGTTGAGAATCGAATCACCACAGTAGAAAACCATGTGGAAAAGAAAATTAAAGAACTGGAATCAAAGTTATCAGCATCCTGCAACAACTCAAGTGACTGTGTAGCTGCAGCTGGAACTTCTCGTCCATCCATCAAACTGGCCACGTTTGACGGGAAGACCTCGTGGAATATTTACAAGAAGCAGTTCCTCATCGTTGCAGAAGCAAACTCCTGGGACTCTTCCACGAAAGCCTGTCAACTTGCAGCCTCGCTGAGAGGGGATGCAGCTGATATACTACAGACCTTCCCAGAGGACAAGCACCATGACTTCGAAGCCTTATCATCGGCCTTGGAGCTTCGCTTTGGCGAATCCTGCCAAAAAGAATTCAGCCAACTTCAGCTCAAATCCCGACTCCAGAGGGCTGGAGAGACTTTTCAAGTTTTTGCAGCAGACGTTGAGAGGCTTTCCCATCTCCCCTTCTCGGACTGTCCTTCGAGTGTTCGCGATAGCCTGGCCCTGAACTACTTTATAGACGGGGTGCGAAGTCCGGAAATTCAGACGGCTCTCCGGATGGCGGACATCAAAGATCTTACATCCGGTCTGGTCTACGCAATGAAGTTCGAGGCTGCACAACAAACGTCCCGCAAGGATCGACATTCAATCAGGGGCGTGGAAGCGAGTGCTCCAGATTCGCACTCAACTTGTCTCTCGGAAATTAAGCGACAAATCAACGAGATCTCGGGGACCCTGAAGAAGATTACAGCCCGTAAAGACCAAAGTAGGCAACCACTGAAGTGCTGGAAATGTGGCGGTGAGGGCTACGTACGAAAGAACTGCGAAGCCCGCCAAGAAACAGGAGGGAAGAGCACCTCTCCCTCTCCAGCTCAGGAAAACTATGCAATGGCAATCTCGCGGGGCGGAGGTCGCCAAATTGGAAGGAGCCCCATCCCAAAGTTTTCCAGATTTCCTCAAGAAGTGGCGGCTGCAACGGACTCTTCATTTACGCATATGTGAATGGGTTTCCCTGCGAAATGATTGTGGACACAGGAGCCAACGTTACCATCATTAGGACTGATGTGGCTCGTCAATTTGGACTCAAGATCTTGTGGACGCCGCCATGCGTTACTCTCCAAACTGTGACAGGTGACAAAATCGAGATTGAAGGAAAAGTAAACTTAGAAATAATGTTCGGGAGCGCCACTTACCATCACACGGCATTCGTCGCTGACATTACAGATCCCTTAATTCTCGGACTGGACTTTTCTAGAAAATTTGATTTTTCTATCGACTTTAAAAATAATGAGCTGTACTCGACGAGGGAAGACATAGCAATTTTCAACACCGAAAATAACTTAAAATCCGCTCATCAAATAATAGCCCAAACAGATTTATCGATTCCCTCTAGATCAGAAG
The DNA here is from genome assembly GCA_038373865.1 of Uloborus plumipes. Lineage (NCBI taxonomy): Eukaryota > Metazoa > Arthropoda > Arachnida > Araneae > Uloboridae > Uloborus > Uloborus plumipes. The sequence goes on along the minus strand of JAXGGA010013380.1, from coordinate 23,864 downwards.
TACTAATACCTGGCTCCCTCAAGGAAAACAACAGCTTTAAATTCGGCCTCATTGAATATCCTAACCAGGGTAATAGCCCAAAAGGAGTACTAGTGGCATCTACGCTTGTGGACCTTTCAAGGAATGCAGTTCCTGTGAGAGTCGCCAATGTGAGTAAAAGACCGAGGAATATTAAGAAAGGAGAAGTGTTGGCAACTTGTACTCCCGTAAACTGCATCATCAGAAGAATTGATTCCTCCGAGACTGTGTCTTCCGAGTCCTTGACTTCGAAATTAATTGGGAGTGCACCATTATCGAAGGATCAAAGATACGCTGCGGAAAAACTGGTGGACAACTTCAAGCAGGTGTTTTCATCTACATCCGAGGATGTTGGTCGCACGAGTTTAACGCAGCATAGGATCGACACTGGAGATCATCCCCCTATCAAGCAGCATCCAAGACAACTACCGTTCACCAAGAAGGAAGAGGTTGAGATCCTCTTGAAAGAGATGCAGGAGAATGACGTCATCGAACCCTCATCCAGTCCTTGGGCATCCCCTATCGTCTTGGTCCGAAAGAAAGACGGCTCCACCAGATTTTGTGTTGATTACCGACGCCTGAATGACATCACCAAGAAGGACAGTTACCCTCTTCCACGGATCGATGACACTCTGGACACCCTTTCCGGACACAAGTGGTTTTCGACGCTGGATTTAAAGAGCGGCTACTGGCAGGTGGAGATACACCCCGACGACCGAGAGAAGACGGCGTTTACAACCAGACAAGTCTTGTGGCAGTTTAAAGTGATGCCCTTCGGCTACTGCAATGCACCAGCCACGTTCGAGCGTCTTATGGAATCAGTGCTACGAGGGCTCTCTTATGAATCCTGTTTTGTCTACTTGGACGACATCATCATAATAGGACGCAGTTTTGAGGAACATTTGGCTAATCTTAGGAAGGTGCTGCAAAAGCTTAAGGAAGCCAACCTGAAGTTAAGCCCGTCCAAATGTAACTTGTTCCGCCGTGAGGTGAACTACCTTGGTCACATTATCTCTTCAGAGGGTGTACGAACAGATCCAGACAAGGTATCAGCAGTCAAGAATTGGAGCCGCCCCGAAAATGTCCATCAGCTGCGAAGTTTCCTGGGGCTCTGCACGTACTACAGGAAGTTTGTGAAGGGTTTTTCCAACATTGCACGACCTTTGCATAAGCTGTCGGAGAGTAAACAAAAATTTGAATGGTCCAAAGAATGCGAGGATGCATTTCTACAACTAAAGGAGGCTTTAACATCAACGCCTATTCTCTCTTATCCTCAGCCTGAAAAATCCTTCATACTTGACACTGATGCGAGCCACGAGAGCGTTGGAGCTGTTTTTCTTATCTCAAGAAATTGACGGTAACGAACATGTCATCGCATCCTGGAGCAAATGCTTATCAAAGTCGGAGCGAAATTATTGTGTCACGAGAAAGGAATTGCTCGCCATAGTTAAAGCTGTAGAACATTTCCATCATTACCTCTACGGCCGTAAATTCCTGCTCCGAACCGATCATGCCTCTTTAACTTGGCTTTTGAATTTCAAGAATCCAGAGGGCCAGGTAGCCAAGTGGATACAGCGGCTCCAGGAATATGACATCGAGATTAAACACCGAAAAGGTTTGTCACACGGTAATGCTGACGCATTATCAAGAAGACCTTGTTCCGAGAATTGCCATTATTGCTCCCGAATAGAGAAACAGTACGGGACGACAATCCCTACTGCCTGTCAAGTTACTGCTACTTCATCACCTTCAGATCCTGATCCATGGAGTGACGACCAAGTAAGAAAAGATCAGCTTGAAGACCCAGACCTAAAGCCTATCATAGAGTTAATGGAAAAGGACAGTCGGCGACCTAGTTGGCAATACGTTTCTATCTACACTCCTGCAACGAAAAGATATTGGGCTCTATGGAAATCTCTCCAGTTGCGAAATGGCGTCCTGTATCGGAAATGGGAATCTGACGATGGTAAAGCATTCAAATGGCAGTTACTCCTTCCCAGATCAAGAATTCCAGACGTTCTAAAGGAATTGCACAGTAGTCCGACTGGAGGACACTTTGATATCCTGAAAACCCTCCACCAGGTTTGAGAGCCCTTCTTCTGGAGCAAGGCGAAGGATGACGTGGAGAAGTGGTGTCATTCTTGTGACGCCTGTGCTGCCCGTAAAGGACCGAAGAGAAGAAGCCACGGGAAGCTACATCTTTACAACGTAGGAGCTCCTTTCGAACGAATCGGGATCGACATTCTTGGTCCTCTACCGAAAACTACTGATGGGAACAAATACATTCTCGTTTCCATTGACTATTTTACCAAGTGGCCCGAAGCATATTCCATTCCGGATCAAGAAGCTACCACTGTAGCAGAGACTCTAGTCCAGCATTGGATCTCGAGATATGGGACACCTTTGCAGATCCACTCCGATCAGGGGAGAAACTTCATCTCTGCTGTATTTAAGGGCCTATGTAAAATCCTCAAAATTGAGAAAACTCGAACGACACCACTACACCCACAATCGGACGGCATGGTGGAGAGATTTAACAGGACAATTCTTAATAATCTCTCGCTTATGGTCTCCAAAAATCAACAGGATTGGGACAAGAAACTTCCTCTGTTCCTGCTGGCCTACCGCAGTGCTGTCCACGAGACCACTGGATATTCCCCATCACAAATGCTCTTCGGCCGAGAGCTTCGGCTACCTTGTGATCTCGTCTTCGGTCTCCCTCCAGATGCGCCTTCATCGCCTGAGGAGTACGTCCAGGATCTCCAGGCCCGGTTGGAAGACGTTCATCACTTGGCACGGGAGCGAATCAACATCGCGACGGAGAAAATGAAGACCCGATACGACACAAGGTCCACTGGCCATAACTTTCAAGAAGGTGACAAGGTGTGGCTATGGAATCCCATCCGACGTAAAGGTCTGTCACCCAAATTGCAGTCGCATTGGGATGGACCCTACACAGTCCTTCACCGGCTGAACGACGTCGTAGTGAGGATCCAGAAGTCATCACATTCAAAACCTAGGGTTGTACATTATGATCGGCTAGCCCCATACTATGGCCATAGTTCGTAAAATAAATCTAAAGCTACCATGGTAATTTGTTTGTAAATTTTGTAAATAACTTTTGCCTTTAACTGTTTGTAATATTACTTTATCAATGTTATTATTTCTTTCATGTTCTCATTGTTATTGTTTATCATGTTTATGATTGGTTATCAAGTAATGTGTGCATCTGTAAATTTTCCCTTGCTTCTTTTCTGGGGATTGTACTGCCCGGGACGTGCAGTCCTTAGGAAGGGGGCAATGTTACAAATCTTGTAAATAGTTGTGGTTTTTCCTGCCTTGCTTTATTTTCATTAGTTTTGGTTTTATCTGGCGACATGTTGCAAATGTATCTGAAGATATCACTTTTATCATCTGTATACCGGCCCTGAAACACTTTGTAGTTTTTACACTTGCCCTAACTTTGATAAGCATGAAGACATTTTTCGCTCGGAGTGATTTTTCTTTTTATTTGCTGGAACTTTCGTGAATGAATTGTTCAAGTTATGAATAATTTGGAATACTCCAGATTTTACTAGAATGTTGTGGGGAATTCGTTTCGTGTATAAATAGCTGGCCTTGAACACAGTCAGTTAGTTCTTTTCAGATTTTGATTTCTGAGAGTGCTCGTTTTTATTCGCTTTGGGCGAATGTTGTTTTTGCTTTTGTAATTTCTTAATTACTGTTCACGTTAGATACGTGGTGCTGAGTTACTGTTGAGAGTACAGTGTACTGTTTGCTGCCTAATTGCTGGATGTTTGGCAATTGTTTCCTGCTCTTATTGTAAATAGTCTACATACTTGTAAATAAATTTATAGTTACTTCCTCAAGATTGGAATGCTCATTTGAAGAAAGTTGAAGGTGCTACGGACTCGTTACAACATTATAATTCGAGTTCTATTTTGCATAAAAGCTCCAAACTCATCTTATCAAATACAGATTTTTTTTTTCTTTCATTTGGTACTATTGTTTTGAAATTTCCAGTATGTTTTCATTTCAAAAATCGTTAAAAACATTTTAAAGGTTTTATCTAATATCTCTGCTAAATAATGTTATTCGAAGACGCGACATAGCCAAGAACAGTCTCGATCACTTCACCTTTCAAGCAAAAAAAAAAAATTCAAAATCGGTCCATCCGTTAGGCTGTACGGTGCCACAGACAAATACACAAATCGACAGATACAGACACGTCAAACTTATAACTCCCTTATTTGTTGCGTCAGTGGTTAATAAAGAGACCCAGAAATCCCAGATCCTGGTCCTCCCATTCGAAGAAGAACACTGTTTCGACACGTTTTTTCGTCCAAGTTTGAAAATGGGAACTCAAGAAATCAGTAGGTTATTTTTGCTGCGATCACTACCTTCAGTTCTTTTCGACTCAAAAAGAGCTTGTTGGTCACAGTTGTTGAGAAAAAAATTTCGGCAATTTTGAGTAGAAAACTCGGTGCTTTCCCTTATTCATAAGCCTCTATGACAGTCACAAAGAAAAAATGGACCAAAAACTATTGGGACCAAAACCAAAAGTAAGTTTTTTTTTTTTTAATATTTCTATAACTTACTTTTCGTTACAAGGTTCTGATGAATTGTTTCGCGCAATATTTCGCGATGCTTCAAATGAAAATGGCGTATCCTCATTTCATTTACATGCATGTGGGTGATTCTCTGTAAACTGGCAATTGGCTGTGAGGACTGAGTATTTTAAAAATAATAAAGTGTAATAAAGTAATTATCGCTCTTAATACAAGTAAAGCATTAATACTTCGTGGCGCAATTGTATTTGGAGTAATAACAATTTAATTTTTTTTCTAGAAATTATCTAAGCGCCAAAAACACAATCCCTTGGCTGTCCTAATCCCATAGTCTAACTGTTAAAGATAGTATTCCAAAAAACCTATTAACACTACATAAATTTGGCAATTAATATCTAAAAATAGAATAATGAAGCTATATTTTTCTTATGAAATAAGGTATAATTACGTATTTCTAAAACTTAAAATTGTTATGTAAATTCTCTCCGGAGTTTTTTCAAGCAGTCCCCTGCAACAAATTCAAAGCTGTAATGCGAAAAATCTATAACTTTTGCAAAGTCTTTTTAGCATGAAGTTTAAAGTAATCAGTGTGAATTTAGCGAAATCGCAGAGAACGGTGTTGAAACGCTACTTTGCTTAGTTTGAGATCCACATTTGTGATAAAGTATGCATCAGGGTCGTTGCGAAAACAGTCCTCAGGGAAGTGATTTTATTAATGTCAAATTAATTTAATTATAAAACATATTAGTTATTATGTCAACGATTTGTGCCTAGATTTATATGTAGTCTCGTAATTAATTATATTCCAATAGTTTTGCAGATATTACGCATCAAAGAGCAAAAATACAGTCACTTGGCACAATCCCCTGCCTAGTTATACTAGGCGGGGGACTTACCCCCTGTCATGATTTATCAGAAAAACACAAACTTCAATTGGCCCTCTTTCAAACCAAAGTAAAAGATTCATTTTCTGAGCAACAGTATTATAATTATACGAACATTTCAAAAAACCGTGCCCGGACAGATTTCTTATGAAAAATGATGACTTTACAGAGAATCGCCCATATAACAGTCTTTTACTGCCGTGCTAAGCACAAAAGTCGTATCTGCACTTTTTAACAAAATTGAGTTATTGCCACCAGATGGCTCATTTTGACGTATTTTACTTTAATACAAAGTTTTATGGTCATTTGAAAACATAAAACATATTTTAAAAATTTCTGAAAAAGTATCATCTGAATCAAACACATGGTGCTGCAAAACTTTAAAGATAGATATCTCAGTTTGAGCTCGACTACAGATACCACTTTTGCGCTCAGCACGGCAGAGTACAGTAAACTCTCGATTATCCGCGAGGGTCTCCATTAACAGATTTTTTTTTGAAAAAACAGGAATTTAAATTTTGTTTTTCTTAACACTTCTTATTCAAGAGTGCGGTGTACTTCATTCAATAAATTATTTTACATGGGCGTTATCGTAAGTAGGGGAGAGTTGCCCAAAACGGGATAGGCGGGCAAAACGGGATAGTGGGCGTTGGAGCTTGACTGGTGGTACTATCTCGCAGGAGACAGGCTAAACTGGTTCCCGACCGCCATGACAGCATACTCAGTTAATATCTCAACTCTAGCCACGTATTTCGCAAAGAAATATTTTTTCAAAGTTTTCAATTGATTTTTTTCTTACTTTTTACTTTTTTCGACTGCAGAACAACTAGAATAGTGGTTCTCCCTAATTCGGAACAACTCCGGTTAGAACTGTATTTTGTTCATAGCTCTTTTAGCAACAATTTCATGTACTTAAATATTGCTAGTGAGTGGCGGTTCCGGGGTCAGCCCTTTATGTTGTCAAAAGCATCATGGTCGGGCAAAAGGGGACACTTTTAGGGTGCCCAAAACGGGATACAATTTTGATGTGTCCCGTTTTACCCGACCATTTCCATTAATGTTTTTTCAATGTGTTTAAGCAGCACGAAGCGCACTAGAGGTTCGCAAATGGAAGTTCAACCATCCTGACAAGCGGATTACTATCTACGAAGTAGGAAATATGTTCTATTCAGCATTTTAACGAGCAGCTCTTGTCGAAACTGCTGTGAATGGGTTCACGAAAACAGGCATTTTTCCATATAACCCCAGATGTCTTTCCTGAATATCTCTTCGCTTCCTCTCTTCCAACAGATCACCCATTGCTGGATGCTCAGAACATGACGTCCTAACACCCACTAAATCTGCAACAAAATGAGATCAGATCCGAAGGATCTTTAAATTCAGTCATAGCATCTAAAAGTTTGCTGTCATCACAACCACTAGAGACAGTATTAAAAGAATCACTTAATGCAACGATAACACTAGCACAAATGCAGGAATTATCCAACAGTTTACTTCAATTGGAGTCAAAGGACTTGGACTATACTGTCGCCCTTCACTGCCGTTTTCTATGTCATCCAAAGAAATTCTACCTCCACCACGACTGATTGGACCAAGACCTCAAAATAAACAAGATAATAGAAGAGGGAAAACAGCATTTATAACAAGAAGCCCATATAAACTTGAGTTAGAAGAAAAAGAACGAGAGAAAAAAAAGAGCGAAAAAGAATATAAAAGCTGAAAAAAAAAGGGCTGCCAAAACAAGTCTATTGAATGTTCCGAAAATAAAACAAATGAGGGGTAAAAGAAAACCAGGTGGAGGTGCAAAACAGGCATATAAATTTTTAAAATGTTGCTCTGAACCTGAAAAAAACCCACAAACATTATCTGCAAAAATGGAAGAAAATGGACGTAACATGAAAAAAAAAAAAAAAAACGAAAAAAAAAATCATCAGTTAGCCAAGGCTGGACGTCGTCATCTTCAGAAGATGAAACTGAAAAAGATGAAGCATGTATTTTCTGCAACGCTCTGTATCTTGAATCGAAATCTGGAGAAGGAAACTGGATACAATGCTCGAGCTGCCAGTGATGGGTCCACGAAGCTTATTCCAAAGCAGACGAAGAAGACGACACATTTTTATGCGATTTCTGTGTTATGTAATTTTCCAACTTTACAATTACGTAGCCTACTTTTGGTCTAAAAACTAAATCAAAAGTAAAATGAGTACAAAATAATAACATACAATTCCCTATCCCATTTTACCCACCCTTGGTCGTGTAAAACGGGATCGTATAAGACTTTTTGAAACCAGTATTTTTCACATAAATAATATCGAACAAACATGACAAAGGTATTTTTAGTAATGTAAAAGGTGTATACTTTTAAATGGCGTCTAACTTTGGAATGTACCTTGTATATAATAAGAATTAAGGCGAAGAATAGGTTAGCTATCTCGTTTTGGGGTACTTTCCCCTACCACTTCTTTATAGATCTTGTATGCTTGAGAACCTTAAATACAAATAATTTTTAATGCTGTACCTATCGTCAAAGTTTGTACATATTACGTTTTGAATGGAATGCAATTATTTTAAAGTAAAAGACATTTTTTATCTTCTTTACCTCTTATTTTATGGTATACGGCCAAAATGTCGCCGGGAAATAATGTCGCGGGCCAAAATGTCGCGGGCCAAAATGTCGCCGGTCCAAAATGTCGCAGGTCCAAAATGTCGCCGGGCAAAAATGTCGCCGGTCTAAAATGTCGCTGGCCCAAAATGTCGCCGGTCTAAAATGTCGCCGGTCCAAAATGTCGCCAGTCAAAAATGTAGCGGGCAAAAATGTCGCCAGTCCAAAATGTCACCGGTCCACAAATGTCGCCAGTCCAAATGTCGTCAAACAAAAATGTAGAAAGTCCGATATTGGTACACTTTGCCCCAAAGATTAAAATATACGAAAAGGCTTTTTATCACCAAATTAGCAAAAGATTATGAATTGTTATTGATGAACGTGTGCGTTAACAATAGCATGAACTAAAATTTTTGAAAAATACTACAAAAAATTTACCCTTTCGGCTTGTAACTGTTTCGAGCGTTTTCCAAGAAACAAATAGTTTTCAAATAAGCGTACGTTATTTATTTACAATAGCTTATTTCACCGTGACTCGCTATCTACCAACTTAAAAACGAATCGATTAGCAGCCCAAGACTAGTTTAATTGATATCGAAAAGAAAATTTAAGTGTTAAAAAAGAAGTTGAAGAATAATGAAATGAATAAAACAGATATACAATGTTTGAAACTTGGCTTTTGTTAAAATTTCTTACATGATGGAAAGCAAGTCTATATTATTTAATAATAGCGATGTTTTTATTTTCTTCTACAGATAATGTGTAAAAGCAAGTATTGGATCAGTGAAAAATAGTCAATTTGGAAGAATTTACACATTCTGACATGTGCTGAATTCGATTTTGCCGTTTATTTTTTTAAAGGAAAATTTGTAAGTGTATCTGCGTGACCCATTTTTTTGGGGGCGACTCTACCTCAAAACTTACTGCATGAATTAGAATGAAATTTGGTACATGGGTGATTCTACGGTCAATGCGTTTTTTGTGTCCCCAAAGAAAAAATAATCTGTTTACTTTCACACTCATTATATCACTAGTAGCCGTTATTTTTATGATTGTTGTGGTAAGGACCAAACGAAATTTCAATTTTTGGGGGGTTATCGATACCAGGGGAAACTGGGTTGCCAGTGACTCTATTGGCAGAATTCTGGTTTGATTTACTATTATTTCACTTATTTTTCGGTGTAAAATCAGAGTATGGACTCATTTCTATAAGAGTTGCATTCAAAAAAAATTTCGCGTTGTAAAAAAAAAAAATCAATCTTGAAAATACGACATGTTGCATACAAGTCGCACAGCAGATCCCAAATAAAAACACTTCCAGCATTAATTTACGTTCATTCAAATTGCTTTCACAGGGGCAATTAAGATTAAAAATGAAATTAATTATGCTTGTAACACAGTTTTAATGTATATTTACCCTTTTTTGGAACAAAACTGCCAGGGGAGTGACGCCAGAGAAGTGACAAAATCACACATTACCTATAAAAACATCACGCGTTCTTCTTACCAGAACTTCACGTAAACCCTGATGTCTGCACACAATAAGCATTACATTATACACACGCACACTTATGTAACGATGAAATATAAAAAGTTATACTTACCAGGGGAAATACTACAGCGACTGGCGCAGGACGCTTTGAGGCACTTTCAACGAGAACCGATGCAATAATATTCGAATTTTTTTAAAACCTCTTAGCTTGCTTTTAACTTTACTCAGTATTACACTGATTATTCGCAATCAACGTCATCCTTATGCTTTTTTATGCTAAATTTCAGTCTTTGAAGTTCACCAGGTGAGGGTGACACTGTTGGTATGGCCCGTTGAAAAGTGTATGTTTTTTAAATAATAATAAATACTTTTTCAATGTTTGTTGATGAAATATGTTTCTCTGTTAATGTAAGTGTATGATTTATGTCAAAAAACATTATGTCAAGTGAGAAAAAATTGAACGTCGAACATGTTTGTGTAAAAACTGGTATTTGGACAGGCCAGGGGAGTATACATTTATGACTATATTCAGCTATAAATGCTAAAATAAAATAATTGTACTGAATTAATTAGGTGGTCCATATAAAAGATAATAGTCTGTAATGCTTAAGCATACGAAAATATTAATAAAATCAGTTTTACATGAAGTTTTTCCATTATCTGTATGAATTTAAATAGCGTAGAATCACCCATATACATGTACCAATATGTGATTCAGTGTTGATTGGTTTTTGCCGCTAGTTCTTCCAAGGGAGTTTTTACACACAAGAATGTAATAGAACGTTTTCAGCATAGCGTGATTACTATGAAGAAGGTTCAGACAAAATCAAATAAAAAATTGGCCCATAGGAAGCGTTCAGACGATACGCCACAGCATCGATAAAGCAGAGCAATTGAACTTTTTATTTTTCATTATGTGAGTGATTTATATCAAGAAGTAATATAAGTATTCAGACAACATTTTGGTTGTAGAATGGTCTTAAAGGGCGAGATGCTTATTCATTTCTGGCGTTAATTAGCTCAGACATGGCACTGTACCTTCGTAACAATCAGTATTTAAATGTGGAGTTGAATATGATACCATTTTTCCTCTTGACATTTCACCTCCCCTTCCACCACCCAGTTGTTACAAAGAAAGCAATAACTCCATGAACGAGCGTGCCCTGTTCTGTTCTCCAATGCGTCTCTAATTTAATTTCAATCGTCCCCAATCTACTCTTAAAGAAAATGTTCGAGAAGAAAATTGTAGGCTGCGTGGTGATTAAACGGTATTCCGTTTTTGCAAAAGGGCAAAAAAAAAGCCTTTACAGCAAATTTATTTGTTAAATTTCTTTGTGTGATTAAAAAAAAAGAAATAATTCTAAATATAGTTTAAAAAACTAAAAAATACGCTTTTAGAGTAAATAAAATTCAAAAGAAGATTTTCAAAACTGTTGAATATCCTCTAAGTTTACTTGCACTTATAATATGCATTTTGTGGACAATCGATGCCCAACTCAGAATCAATAGCGAATGCACTTATTATACATCAACATGCAATATAGTTTAGCCTTTAGAATTAGGGTCATTCCATAGACATGTCAACCTCAGCTGAAGAAAAAAAAATACCGAAGTGAAAAAAGTATTAAAAAGTAAATAAGAGCGATTCTCTGCAAACTGGTAATTGGCTGTCCGGACCGAGTATTTTAAAAATAATAAATTGTAATAAAGTAATTATTGCTCTTGATACAACTAAAGCATTAATACTTTGTGGCCCAATTGCATTTGGAGCGGTAACTATTTCATTTTTTTTTTCTATAAATTATCTAAGCCCCAAAAACACAGTCACCTGGCTGTCCCAATCCAAAAGTTTAACACTTCAAGGCAATATTTGAAAAAAAACTATTAACACTACATAAACTTGGCAATTAATATCTAAAAATAGAATAATGCAGCGAAATCTTTTTTATGAAATAAGCTCTAATTACGTATTTCTAATACTTAAAATTGTCATGTAAATTCTGTCCAGAGATTTTTCAAACCATCCCCTGCCACAAATTCTAAGCTCCAATAGAAAAAATCTGATTACTCTTGCAAATGTTTTTTGTCATGAGGTTTAAAGTAATGAGTGTGAATTTGCTGAAATTGCCGAGAACGATGTTGAAACGATACTTTGTTTAGTTCCTGAGCCACATTTATGATGAAAGTAAGCATCAGGGTCGTTGCGAAAACAGTCCTCTGGGAAGTGATTTTATTAATGTCAATTAGTTTAATTATGAAACATATTAGTTATTATGTCCACCTTTTTTGCCTAAATTTATAGGTAGTCTCGTAACTAATTATGTTCCAATAGTTTTGCAGATATTACGCGACAAAGAGCAAAAACACAGTCACCTGGCACAGTCCCCTGCCTATTTATACCAGGCGGGGGACCTACCCCCTATCATGATTTATCAGAAAAACAAACTTCAATTGGCCCTCTTTCAAAGCAAAGTAATATATTTATTTTTTGAGCAATAGTAAAATAATTATACGAACATTTCAAATAACCATGTCCGGACAGATTTCGTGTGAAAAATGACGAGTTTACAGAGAATCGCCCATAAATAAATATAAACAATACAACATAAGAAGTTAAAAAAAAAAAAACAAAATGTATTGTAATTATCACTAAGATTAGCCATAATAAATACACTGGCGGAAAAAAAAATCCCAACACTAAGAAAAAATTTCTGTAGAGTAATGAAATTTGGGTACTGAAACTGTCTAGTTAACATGTTTAATTGATTAAATGTACAAGATCACTGGCTAATTTAAGCTCAAGAAAATGCTGTGCAAATGTGAAATTATGTTAATTTAGTAGAGGGTGTAACCTCCAGAATTTTAAAGGCAAGCTTGTAAGCGTGCATGCATTATGTCATACAGGTGCCAAATGTCACTTTGTAGTATGGAGTTCCATGCTTGTTGCACTTGTTGTGCCAATACTAGGACCGTCATTGCTGACTGTGGATGATGCTCGAGGTGCCGTCACATGATATCCCATACTTTATCAATTGGAGACATACCTGGTGATTTTTCAGGTCATGGTAACATCTCAGCACTCTGTAGAGTACATTGCATTACAGCAGCGATGTGAGGGCGAGCGTTATCCTGTTGGAAAACACCCCCTTGAATGCTACTCATGAAGGGCTGTACTAGTGGTTAAATTACCAGACTGACGACAAATTTTCAGTCAGTGAGTTTGGAATAACCACAAGAATGCCCCTGCTGTCGTAGGAAATTGCTGCAGAGACCATAACTCCAGGGATGGGTCTCGTGTGTCTAGGCCGTAGATCGCTTGGATGCAGGCGGTCCCCTGGCCTCCTTCTGACCAATATACAGCCACCACTGGCACTAAGGCAGAATCTGTTTTCATCAAAAATTACAACAGATCTCCACTCCGACCTCCAGTGAGCTCTGTCGTGGCACCACTGCCGTCGGAAAAGGAAATGGTTTGCAGTCAATGGAATACCGGATGCAGGCTGCCTGGCTCGGAGCTGTCCTTGAAGTAAACAGTTTCTTACCGTACCTTGGGTCACGACGGTACCAACTGCAGCTCGAATGTCAGCCGCAGATGCAGTACGATGTGCCACAGCCGTACGCAAGATTCGGCGATCTTCCTTCTCAGTCGTGCCACGTGGCAGCTCGGAACTCGATCTTCTTGAGGTAATACCATCCCTTGCCCATAGCTTCCAATAATCATGCATGGTGGAAACATTCCCACCCAAGTCTTTCTGCAATATCACGAAATGAAAATCTACCTTCTCGTAGCCAAATTGTACGACCTCGTTTAAACTCGGTGAGCTGTTGATAATGGCCTCTTCGTCTTCTTAAAGGCATTCCTAGCTAACATGAACGCAATTCGCCAAATTTTACGGAAAAATAATACATACGAGCTTCACAACACGCTTTTAAAACAAGCCTTATTTGCATGTTCTGAGTGACGCCAGCTGCGCCACACTTATGCGCGGAACGCGAAATTTCAATCGATGTCATCTTTCAGTTGTATAAACACAAGTCTTTCTTGGGGTTGGGATTTTTTTTTCCGCCAGTGTAGTTTATAGTGTGTTTACTGCTTGTTTTTCGATGGTTACGTTAGTCACGTTACGTTAGTCACACTCCATCTTGAGTAAAAGTGACTTAAGACTAAAAAAAAATTAAGATTTAATAAATGTGTTTTATGTTTTTAAAAGCCAACTTTACACATTTTTCAAATATATCATTCAATTTTTAACACTTGCTTAACTTTGAGAAATTTTTGCCTCACAACATGAACATTAATTTTCAGGGTTGCAAAAAGTTTACGTTAGTCACGCTGCTATTTTGGTTGAAAAAATATCTTCTGTCAGTAATTGTGTTTTAAATTCTTAGCAGAAATGATACATAGATGGATCATTTTCACCACATGCTTAAATTTCAGAATTTTTAAGTATTTTTTTAACTTGCTATTTTTTTTTAGAAACACTAAGAGATGTTTAGTCACATATTTTAGGTGTGATAAAAAGTAATTGGTTGTACACTTTAATGCGCAATTAAGTATACAAATGTTGTTGTAAAACTTTAAGTTGCATGCAAGGAAAATTGTCGTCCGTTACAATACAAAATTAATATAAATTCTCACTTTTATACTATATCATAGCGCCTAGAACCAACTTAATTTGAAATTACTTTCGTCCCTGAAGCTTAAAACGGTGTTTATGATTATTAAAATATTGATAAAAAAAACTGTATGGTAACGGACTTGACATTTGGTAACGGATTTGACTAGTAACGGACTTGACATTTCAACCAAAATGTTCAAATTATGGCTAGAATGTCAAATTTAAAAATTGAACAGCAACATGCATTTTCTTAGAGTTGTATAATAAACAATATTTAGGGGTAAATGTTGAGAAAAAGTAAAAATTAACACTAAAATCTTTGGTAAAAGACTTGACAAAGAATAAAAATACGCACTTGGAAGAAATCTTGTGCGAAACGTCTGAACGGAGTGCCATGATGTCTCGTCAGCTGAGGGTTCTGTCCAGCGTTTGTTGTTTCTCACATCTGGTCTTTAGCAGTAACTGTGCCGTGAAATGGTCAGATTAAAAAAAGTAATAATAAACCTCCCACAAAATATGTGAAGGAAGGGTGAACTACTGCACAATTTAATCCGTTAATTAGCTTATTCGTCATTGCCTGATAAGCAAGCTAGAGTACCGAACACAACTATATAAGTACCAATTTATGTTTTATAAAAGATACACATTGGATTCCTTTAGAGCCCAATGAAGAATTTTTTTTTCTTACATTGTTCTGAATTATTTAAATTTCAAAAGCACAATTTTCAATTATGGATCCTTCACCCTTTTCGCTAGCAGAAGAAACCTTATAACGTGTCTTTTTTTTTTTTTTTCAAGAGCAAAAAAAAAAAAAAAAAAAAATGCATTATTTCATATATTTGAATCGTATTAATATTTTAGGAGTATTTTGCTTGCATTGTTTTGTTAATTATTTTTATTCAATTTTAACATGCTCATAAATTATATTTCTTTAATCTTGGTTAAGTTGCAGTTTTTAGATTGAGGTTGAAGTTTCATTTTAAAAGTAATAAGGGCCAAAATAGTCCTTACCCTTATGTGTGTGTATTCCGCTGTATCAAGATTGGCAATAATGTTAAAACTAAGACCTCTGAGGGGTATTTTTATACCCCCTTTCCCAGTAGCGTACTTAGGAGGTGGGCTGATAGGACTGTAGCTTCCTCTGAAATTTTCCAAACAAATTTTTGAAATTTAAGCTGAAATCGTTTATTTATTTTTATTTATATATTTTTCTTTTCGTGTCGAAATCAAAACATGAGAATATTTCTTTTGACAAGAAAATTAAGTTTGGGGCAAAATTAAAAGAAAGGGGAAAAAAGTAAATTCCTTCTTATTTATCTGTCCATTTTACTGTATGTGACGTGTATGGTTATCTTATAATGGTTGTTGACATTTACTCAAAATATGTTTCAGACCCACCGATTAATACTTTTTCATCTAATTCTGTTAAATAAATTTCAACAAATGGGTGATTGAAACCCAATATTAGGAATTTTGTGAAATAAATGGCAAAATTAATGTTATTAAAGCTCAAATTTGCAAAATGATTGCATCCACTTGTTAAGACCTTCTTCAATAAAGAAAATATCTCGAATTTCAATTTTATCATTTTCTATTTTCATCAAAACACTTTACTTCTCAACAATAATTCTAATGATAAAAAAATATTTTTAAATTGTGTCTTTTTGTCATCTGAAATTAGCATTGATATCAAAAATTCGGAACACTTATTTTTAGCTCTATTTTATGAGGTGCCCCGCCCTCTCCTCTCAAAGAGTGTCGGCTCAGGTCCTCTGAAATGATTTGTCTGCGTACGTCGCTGCCCTCCCCATTGTTGCACCTCAGCACCCTATCGTTACGTTTCTTTACTTTAGTAATTAAATTTAACTTTAAAAATAAGTTAACGACTGCAAACTCAATATATTAAAATATATGTAGGGGAATGTGGAACAAAGTGAAATGGTAACTATTTTCACAGTTTGCAGTGTCACCTATCTAGCAATATTTACTAAGTTTCCAGTGAAAAAGTTGATTCCTGTAAAAAAATTAGTAGCTCAAAGATCAACGAAATAAATTATGCAAGCCATTTTCAATATTTGATACCTTTATTGTAATATTCGTGGTTTGTCAAATATATTTTTTGTTATTATAAAATGATAAAATTTTTGTAATTATCATTTAAACTATCAATTGAGATACACTAATGTCCAGTGCATTTACTAATTCATTCATGTCGTTTACTAATTAATTCATTCATTAAATCACGTACGTATTTCATCATTTGTTAATTTATTTACATGCTTTTACTTAATTATTTAATTATTCATTAACTCATTTTCTTATTTACTCTCCATTTTATTCGCTTATTATTTTTCTCTCATGTTTTAGTTAATTCATTTATTCACTTATTCGTTTATTTTTAATTAATAATTAACTTTTTTCGTTTATTTACCCATTCACTCGATAAAAATTACTGTTAATCGTGGAATAGAAACTTTTTCATAACAAAAATATTTTAATTTTCACTTTGCTTCATGATTTTTTGAGGTGAAAATTTTCCGCATTTTTTTGAAAGTACAAAATAACTGCCAGAGATAAAAATAATATTTCAACGACACTTGTATTACAAATTACATTATTCCTTCTTTATGTACAATAATTTTTAGAACAATTTCCCATTTGTTCCTTTTAAAGTAGGTAAGTAAGCTGAACTGTTTCATTTTGCCCCTTATTTTGTTTATATTAGGTATTTTTTGAATTTAAGTGCTCAATGTAATTCGTCAAGTACAATTGGGGCAAAGTGAAATACACTGCTCAAAACAATCAGGGGAGCAAGCAAAAAAGTGAATAAAACCGTGCAAGACAGCCACGGATTCGCATATAATGGATAGTCCACGCGTCTCAATGCACAATACAGAAAAAAAAGGCCTAAAAACTTTGGAATTAATCTTTAATTCTTTGAAAATGTGGAAAAAACATGAAAAGGTGCTTTAGGGCAACCATTTGGTTACATGTAAAAGATGAAAAAGGTACTGTTTAGACATGATGCATGAGTTTTAATAAGGCGTGTGGACTTCTTGAACAGTTAAGACTGCTGCACACCTGTTTGGCATGGATGCGATAAGGTTATTGATCTGACTTTGGGGAATACTGCTCCACTCCTCAAGAAGTGCAATCTCCAAGTCTCGGACAGTAAAAGCCGACCTTAGTCGCACAGCAATGCATCGTCCGAGAATGTCCCAAGCATGATTGATTGGATTCAGGTCAGTAGAGCATGCTGGCCATTCCATACGCTGTATTTTTTCAGCTTCAAGCATGTTCTCCTCCAGACGAGCTCTCTGATGTCAAGCAATATCGTCTTGCAAAACAAAGGAATCTCCAATAGCTCCAGCGTAAGGGATGACATTAGGTCTCAGTATCTCGTTTGCATACTTTCGGCCCGTCGAAGTGCCCTTCCAAATGATATGCAGGACCGTATGCCGCCTATGTTGATTCCACTCCACACCACCTGACCAGCTCGTCTGTGTTATGACCTTTTACGAACGAATGCGGGATTTTTTCAAGTGCCCCTGTCCCTCCATACCGGAACACGTCCAGTGTTACTCTCCAGACTGAATCGAGACTCGTTTGTAAACAGCATTTTG
The DNA here is from genome assembly GCA_038373865.1 of Uloborus plumipes. Classification (NCBI taxonomy): domain Eukaryota; kingdom Metazoa; phylum Arthropoda; class Arachnida; order Araneae; family Uloboridae; genus Uloborus; species Uloborus plumipes. The sequence goes on along the minus strand of JAXGGA010013380.1, from coordinate 6,058 downwards.
CTCCAATCATGTTGCTCCTAATCTCGATGTTCAGCAGCCCATCTTCTTCGGGCCACAGGGTGGCGTGGGGTCAATGAAATGCAGACCATTGGCCTACGTGCATAGAGCCATCCTTCATGAAGCCGATTACGTACTGTTTGGCTGGACACCCTTCGTCCTATTGCCAAGAGAAACTGTTTTTGCAGATGCCTAGCATTCTCTATTCTGTTTCGACGGTCTGTTAACCGTATATACCGGTCATCAGTTGCTGTAGTGGCGAGTTTCCGACCTTGCCCTGATCGACCTCTAACATTTCCTGTTTCTTGGAATTGATTCCACAGCCTTGCAACACTTCTGACGACTTCAACATCATCCGCGACACTACGTTGTGTTTGCCCGGATTCCAGCCTGCCCATAACACGCCATGGCATTGATTCCGGTAAATCACGTTGTTAAGACATTCTCAAGTAACCTTCTCTACCAAAACAAATGTAAAAAAACTACTGCGTAATCGAATTCCACAGTTGCGGCAATAAAACGGACGTTTCTGCAACATCCTGATTTCGGCGCTTATCTCCTTTTTCTGGTTTTTGACGTCATGAACTTTAATTTACACATAAAGTTTTCTTCTTCCGTTTCCTGGTAGGCTTTAAATTATGGACGATTCATTTTATGTTACTTGTTGACATACATCTTTGCTTAATTTTGTTAAAACCATGTGCTCCCCTAATTGTTTTGAGCAGTGTAGTTCAATTCGTTTACTAATTCATTCATTTATTAAATCACGTACGTATTTCATCATTTGTTAATTTATTTACATGCTTTTACTTAATTATTTAATTATTCATTAACTCATTTTCTTATTTACTCTCCATTTTGTTCGCTTATTATTTTTCTCTCATGTTTTAGTTAATTCATTTATTCACTTATTCGTTTATTTTTAATTAATAATTAACTTTTTTCGTTTATTTAAACATTCATTTGATAAAAATTACTGTTAATCGTGGAATAAAAACTTTTTCATAACAAAAATATTTTGATTTTCACTTTGCTTCATGATTTTTTGAGGTGAAAATTTTCCACATTTTTTTGAAAGTACAAAATAACTGCCAAAGATAAAAATAATATTTCAACGACACTCGTATTACAAATTCATTATTCCTTCTTTATGCACAATAATTTTTAGAACAATTTCCCATTTGTTCCTTTTGAAGTAGGTAAGTAAGCTTAACTGTTTCATTTTGCCCCACATTCCCCTACTATATATTTACTTTGTCAATAAAATCCAAAAAAAAAAATTATAAAAATGAAGGAAAAAACATTATAGTTGAGTTAAATAAATACTTAAATAACAAGATTACTCGATGAAATATGTATCCAACCTTTTACACTTATGCTTACCGTTTTCAGTAAGGAACCTTTTAATGAACGAACAGAAAAAATAGGACATTAAAACTCCTTCGCAAATTTACAAAATATTTTTTGCACCTTTATTTCATCGAAATTATAATGGTAAGGTAGCTGATGGATTTATTTTGGTTATCTGAAATAAATTCTATGAATACTAAACATAAGCAACATTTTTTTTTTAATTAATCCAATTAATAACGAGATATTGACAAACAAATTGAATCAGCACCTGTACTCAGTAGGGTCTACCTATGGACCAATTTTCGTTTGATTCCGCCGGTTACTTCCTGAGATATAGCAATCACCCCCGCGCAGAACACGTGCGATTGCTCCACCCCTCTTGGAGGAATTCGCTAAAAAAAGTCAGGTGCACCAGTTCACATGGTGGTACATATGTGCAAAAATTTTTGTTCGATTTCATTCAGTAGTTTTTGCTCTAGCGCGGCCACAAAAACTGGTCACACACATACAGACTCCACACACAGACACACACACACACAGACAGACAGACATTTTCCAAAAATTGTCGAAATGGACTCAGCGCACCTCAAAACGTGCAAATCCGTCAAAATTCGACATTCGAAAATTTTCACGAAACCAATACTTTCTTCTATATATTAGATATAGAAGAAAGTAAAAAGCGTTCTTACAATGACGTGGCGGTGATTGTTTTTTATTACAAAGTATTTTCTTGAAAAACATTATTTTATTCACGAAATATTGACAAATATTATTTAATATTACAAGCAAACGGCTTTTAAGAATTCAATATTTCGTAAAAATGTAAATTTTGGCTATTTTATTAGAGGCCACTTGTGTTGACGCACGTAAGCCTTGTGGCTTTTAAGAGAGCCTAATTAGGTTCCGTGGAGCCCAAGTTGAAGACCGCTGCTTAAATCTAATTTCTGCCTCTTTCATTTTAATTAAGATAACTAATTTTCATTCGTTGCAGATGTAAGGAGCTCCAGACCCCCTAGAAGGGCCCCTCCAGGCGAAGGTCGTGAGTTCGAATCTCCATGATCCCGAAATTTCCGATCCAAGTTTCCATAAATATGCAATTTAAACTCGTCGCTAGATTGGGCATTGCCGGATTTTTGAAAAGAAAAAAAAAACTATTTCTAACAGTAAATCGCAGTATAATTTGTTAAAATCATTTCAACAAAATACAGGCATTGATTTCAATTTACTTTGCTATTTTATTAAGTATTGCGTTAATGCATAGCATCACTGCATGGAGGTTCATTAGCTGAATTTGTCACTTTGTCAGAGCAGGTGCAAATAAGGTGAACGTGGGTTCTATATTCCCACTGCGCCAGAAAAGTCAGTTTTTGATTGACTTCTTTTTCGTTAGCTGAAAAATCTAAAACTTATTACAGAATTTTAAACCACACGTGTTGTTGCATTACAATAAAAAAAGAAAACATTTATTTTAGCATGAAAAATCTTCCTGGTCTCCTCATTTATTATTTCTCAAAGGTCTTTTTTTTCGGGGGGGGGGGTTAGCTGCCATACATTTCTTAATACTTCATCAAACCATATAAGTAAAGCATTATTTCAAAGATTTTACTCCGCACTGCCGGAAAATTATTTTTCAAAAAATCATTTTGATTTTTTTTAAAATTACATTACAAAAAAAAAATTCTTTTTATAAATACATAAATAAATAAATTAACAAAAACAAAAACAAAAAAAAAGCAAAAAAAAAAAAAAAAGATTTTTGAACTGCCGCTGTCGAATTTAAATGCTTCTTACGGGTCAATTAGTATTAGTTTTGCTAAATATATAAATTACCAGTAAAAATATTTGGTCAACGTTTAGATAAAGCAAATTAATTCTTTTTAGTTCAGTAAAATAACTGTTCAAAGGAATAAGCTCTAAAAATAACTAATAAAACCGCTCGTCCCCCCCTCCCACCCTCCACAAAGAAAAATGCAGTTTTTAAGCACGTCATTAAAAAAAAATCCGGGTCAGGGGGTTCCAGGGCCCCCGGAAAGGGGTACGGAAAAGGGAGCCCCCTTCCAGTACATAGCCGAAAGCCCTAAGAAGAGCCAGTCCGGGCCTGAGTATTTGTAAATGAAATTTTTTTCAGGATTAGGGGGCGGAGAGTCTGCGAACATATCCGTTTTTGTGTGGTCTTGTTGATTGGAGCCTTGTTTAGCTATTAAAATCCCTCGAGGGTTACAGATGCTTATAAATGGGGACCAACAAAAAACCCTCTTAATTGAATCTGGGCTGCCGAGAGCTTAGTCGGAAACAAGGGGCCCACCCGAGGGGGAGTGAAATCGGAGTGGTGTAAGTTTTATAAGTTTTTGAGAGTAGGCGGGCCCGTTGACCAAACTGACAAATAGCTTGCCTTGAGCCTAAATTGTTTTAGGAAAGAGAGCAGAAAGTGTGTGCTAATAAGAGTTTTGCTTTCAAGTAAGTTTTGCAGCTAATGAGAACCTGAATTGTCATTTTTTTTTTTTTTTTGCACTTCAAATCTTTACTCGTTTATTAGTTACAAAATAAAAAACTTCATTCTTTTTCGTTTTTTTTTTTTTTTGCCATTTTAAATTAAAAAAAAAAAAAAAAAACTTTTTTTTTGTTTTACATTGCAAAATATTTTGGGTTTCGGGGTTTATATACGAACTTGACTTCGAACAAAAAAAAAACCGCAATTTCTGTCTGTGAAACCCAAGAATGGCTAAAAACAAGTGTACAAGACGGTCGCCTATTACATACAACTAAAGAAACCGAAAAAAAATTACTATTTTTACTTCATTGTATGAATATTATTTGCTTGCTTGAAAGAAAAGAAAATCATGTGACAAAAAATATTTTTCAAAAAAATTGAGAAAGTACAACACAGAAATAGTCTGAATTACGCCCTATTAAAGGCATAAATTGAACAAAATTAATAAACACAAAATCAGATTTTAAAAAGTTACTCGAAGATAAAATAAAACTGATTAAAATTACAGTGTTTATCTTCAAGGACCAAGGACCTGTTCAGTTTTTTCACGCAATTCTTTTTAATTTCATAAAACGGAAAAATCTACAAAGCACTTAATGAGTTTGAAATAGTGCTCAATCATATTATTGGCAATTTTTTCTGGAATTCGAAAATATGCTACATCTCAAATTTACACATTGTATTTATTACTTTAAAATTGAATAATCATAATAAAATTGAAAAGTTTATGATGAAAATATTTTTAAAAAATGTACGTTTCGATACTGGTTGCAAAGACCAAGAAATGTTACTTGTAATTATAAAAAAAAAAAAAAATCCGGAAATACTGCATTTCAGACTCTGAAATTTTAGATTTGCTTTTAAAATTGTAACATAAAAAATACAATTAAAACTAAATCAGCTATTTTCCACTAAAAGAAACCAAAGAACATCAAACCATAATATGTGTATTTCGAGTAAATAAGAAAACATTATGAACTTTCCAACTACCGTTTGAGATAAGGCTGTCTAAAGCGATACGTTAACAATTTAAAGCTTTTAATTAAATGTTACAAACGGTTAGTTTTGGAGAATTTTGTAAAGATTCCGGCAACAAATGAAAAATACTGTGTATAAAGTGTTTATTTATAATAAAATACTTGTCAGGGAAAATAATTGATGCTTTGCACATGCCATTTTGATTATAAAATGTTTTTGAAAGGTCCGTAAACGAACGATAATTTCTTCGAACCAAATACCAGCTTAATTTTAATGAAAAGTAATTTATAAAAAAAGAAATATATATTTTATTATTGCATCAATCATTGAAATACTTTAATTCAATTTTTCAAAATTATTGTAAAATAACACTTCAAAAGCTTTTGAATTTAAATGTTATGAAATTTGTTTTTCACGTACAGCGTTTAAGTAACACATCTCAAATCAAGCTGAATACAATTCCCTTTTAAATAAACTATTAAACAGTTCTGTAGCTCCCACTGAACTTGAGCAATAGTATTCTCAAGCACTGCCGACAAGTAAAAAGGAGATATCTCCAACCAATTTTAAAATTAATTGCACATCAACTATGAATGAGATATTTTTAGAAGTTTATATACAAATTTAAGGTGTCAAAGAGCTAGATATCTTTAATTTTCGTGAGAATCAGCGATAGTATAGCGGAGAAAAAATATTTTTTGATCGATTTGGCATGGAATGACCCAAAATTTACCTACTTCGTGGAAGCGGAAGATATTTTTTGTTTTTCACGAAACTACTCTAACTTTGTCATTATCACCGGAACCCAACTTTTTTACACTAGGACAAAACTGAAATCGAAAAAGAAAAAAAAAAGATTTTACCCGCCGTCCCAGTAATGAAGTACACTTTAATATTATTATTATTATTATTTTATTATTATTTTAGCTTAATGTAAAAACAAGCAGAGCTCTATATATAAGATGGCATGAATATATCCAGAATGTAAGACATTTTCTCGCTTAAAATTCGAGTCAAATCACATAAAAGATTGTATGTACATGGATAATTTGTAGTGAAGATTGTAAATCTAATATACCATAATTTTCAGATTGTCTTTTGGAATTTTAAGTTGATATTAATTTAAAAATGAACAAGAGTCTACAAGAACATGTTATGAAAGCTTTTTTGCAATACAATTCTAACGAAATGAAATATCCAGTACATTTTATAATAAACTTTATACATTTTGTACCTTTA